>CM065590.1:74002775-74299662 GCA_033119425.1 Bufotes viridis | reverse complement strand
GTGATACACCCCAGGGAACCTCTGTGTGAGCATCATCCTTTTAAGTTTGTGCCCAGAGATGGACTCCCTGTGTGCGAGCCTCTGTGATATGTTTTTATGGACTCACTCATTGTCATGGACTATCCTGGTATTCCCTAACATCCGCTGTGCCAGGTCAGCGCCCCAGTTCCACTCTTTATCCTGAAGGAAGAGAACGACGCCCTTGTCACCACGTTCCACCTTTCCAGCTGGACCTGATATAAATTATGCAGATGTCATCTATTTGTGGTTATGTATGCCTGCATGTTTTCCTTTTGTCTTTCAGGAAAAGAATCCAGCTGGGTGGACCTCTGTGGTGGAGTACGAGGTCGTACTCAGTTTAAAGTTGTGGGTATGCAGTATACGGGCACTTTGATACCCGTTTACCACCATTCTGTTATGCTGTGTGTTTCATGTAATTGCCTGCAGCAATGTTGAAGGGTGTCATTTGGGTATTGGACCACTGGGGGAGCTGGTGAGCAGTTTATATATATAGCTAGGCCAAGGCAGGCTAGTGCAGTGCAGACCCTGGAGTCTGTGAAGGCCACATGTCTCAGGCCTAGGCCAGTTCAGCAGAAGTCAACCTGGAGGCAATCCCTAGAGCAAGAGGTACTAAACGTCAAGAGGAGGTACTCTATAAACTGGAGATTCAAGGATATAAGCCAGAAGTAGGGCATTGGGGCCTTGAAGCATCAATTCCAGTCAGGACGAGTCAGGAAGAAAGTAAGGTTCACCTGCAATTCCAAGTCCTGTATTATCACCCTCTGTTTAACCTTGCTGGATGTAAGACCACTGCAATTTTGATTGTCTGCAAAAAGGAACTGTTGGAAAGACTGCTTACTGTATCATCACTGTCTTCAGTAAAGTTTGAATTCTGTTTTCAAGTTACCAGTCTGCACCTCTGTTATTCCTACTGTAAATACGGTGTGCCACCGTTTACTGGCACTGGCGTCACGACATATCAGGGACTTAGCCATAGGCACGTTAAACTATAACACCAAGGGCACCTCACCTTCCACCTGGCTGTGTCCCTCAAGAACCCAGAGAGTGCCCCAGAGGAGCAGCGTGCCGGCCTCTCCATCACTGGCATTCCCCAGGTTAGTTCCACACATTGCCCTGACTTGGGGATGCTACACTGGCGGGTACTGGAACTTGAGGTAGTTGGTTCACTAGGACGTGTGGCTGTGGCAGAATGGCCACGTCCTCTCCCAGCACCAGAGGGTACACTAACACCACCACGACCGCGTCCGCGTCCCTTACTAGATGTTTTCCTCATTGTTACCGTTCACCAAGCACCACAATAAGGAAAAAAATATTTGGCCCAATGTATTGATTTCAAATTCAGGCCTTTTTTTACAGGCACCTACCACTATCTGCCTATTTGTTTATGTAGCTTATTACACTAATCCAGGCACAGCAGTAACCACTGATTTAGGGGAATATCTCTTTTAGGGCAAGTATTTAGGCCCTGGATGAAAGGTATCCTTTTATGGACAGATTTACAATGGGCCTGCAACAGCTGTGACACCAGATTTAGGGTATTGCTATTTTGGCAAGTGAATTTCACCCCAGAAGAAAATATATGTTTTTGCGGATACTAATATAGTTTGCCAGGCTCAGCTGTGACACCAGATTTAGTGGATTGCTATTTTGGCAAGTGAATTTCACCCCAGAACAAAATATATGTTTTTGCGGATACTATTATAGTTTGACAGGCTCAGCTGTGACACCAGATTTAGGGGGTTGCTATTTTGGCAAGTGAATTTCACCCCAGAAGAAAATATATGTTTTTGCGGATACTAATATAGTTTGCCAGGCACAGCTGTGACACCAGATTTAGGGTGTTGCTATTTTGGCAAGTGAATTTCACCCCAGAACAAAATATATGTTTTTGCGGATACTAATATAGTTTGCCAGGCTCAGCTGTGACACCAGATTTAGGGTGTTGCTATTTTGGCAAGTGAATTTCACCCCAGAACAAAATATATGTTTTTGCGGATAATAATATAGTTTGCCAGGCTCAGCTGTGACACCAGATTTAGTGGGTTGCTATTTTGGCAAGTGAATTTCACCCCAGAACAAAATATATGTTTTTGCGGATACTATTATAGTTTGACAGGCTCAGCTGTGACACCAGATTTAGGGGGTTGCTATATTGGCAAGTGAATTTCACCCCAGAAGAAAATATATGTTTTTGCGGATACTAATATAGTTTGCCAGGCACAGCTGTGACACCAGATTTAGGGTGTTGCTATTTTGGCAAGTGAATTTCACCCCAGAACAAAATATATGTTTTTGCGGATACTAATATAGTTTGCCAGGCTCAGCTGTGACACCAGATTTAGGGTGTTGCTATTTTGGCAAGTGAGTTTGACCCCAGAAGAAAATATATGTTTTTGCGGATACTAATATAGTTTGCCAGGCTCAGCTGTGACACCAGATTTAGGGTGTTGCTATTTTTGGCAAGTGAATTTCACCCCAGAAGAAAATATATGTTTTTGCGGATACTAATATAGTTTGCCAGGCTCAGCTGTGACACCAGATTTAGAGGATTGCTATTTTGGCAAGTGAATTTCACCCCAGAACAAAATATATGTTTTTGCGGATAATAATATAGTTTGCCAGGCTCAGCTGTGACACCAGATTTAGTGGATTGCTATTTTGGCAAGTGAATTTCACCCCAGAACAAAATATATGCTTTTGCGGATACTAATATAGTTTGCCAGGCTCAGCTGTGACACCAGATTTAGAGGATTGCTATTTTGGCAAGTGAATTTCACCCCAGAACAAAATATATGTTTTTGCGGATACTAATATAGTTTGCCAGGCTCAGCTGTGACACCAGATTTAGGGTGTTGCTATTTTGGCAAGTGAATTTCACCCCAGAAGAAAATATATGTTTTTGCGGATACTAATATAGTTTGCCAGGCTCAGCTGTGACACCAGATTTAGGGTGTTGCTATTTTGGCAAGTGAATTTCACCCCAGAAGAAAATATATGTTTTTGCGGATACTAATATAGTTTGCCAGGCTCAGCTGTGACACCAGATTTAGAGGATTGCTATTTTGGCAAGTGAATTTCACCCCAGAACAAAATATATGTTTTTGCGGATAATAATATAGTTTGCCAGGCTCAGCTGTGACACCAGATTTAGTGGATTGCTATTTTGGCAAGTGAATTTCACCCCAGAAGAAAATATATGTTTTTATGGATACTAATATAGTTTGCCAGGCTCAGCTGTGACACCAGATTTAGAGGATTGCTATTTTGGCAAGTGAATTTCACCCCAGAACAAAATATATGTTTTTGCGGATAATAATATAGTTTGCCAGGCTCAGCTGTGACACCAGATTTAGTGGATTGCTATTTTGGCAAGTGAATTTCACCCCAGAACAAAATATATGTTTTTGCGGATAATAATATAGTTTGCCAGGCTCAGCTGTGACACCAGATTTAGTGGATTGCTATTTTGGCAAGTGAATTTCACCCCAGAACAAAATATATGTTTTTGCGGATACTAATATAGTTTGCCAGGCTCAGCTGTGACACCAGATTTAGTGGATTGCTATTTTGGCAAGTGAATTTCACCCCAGAAGAAAATATATGTTTTTGCGGATACTAATATAGTTTGCCAGGCTCAGCTGTGACACCAGATTTAGAGGATTGCTATTTTGGCAAGTGAATTTCACCCCAGAACAAAATATATGTTTTTGCGGATAATAATATAGTTTGCCAGGCTCAGCTGTGACACCAGATTTAGTGGATTGCTATTTTGGCAAGTGAATTTCACCCCAGAACAAAATATATGTTTTTGCGGATAATAATATAGTTTGCCAGGCTCAGCTGTGACACCAGATTTAGTGGATTGCTATTTTGGCAAGTGAATTTCACCCCAGAACAAAATATATGTTTTTGCGGATACTAATATAGTTTGCCAGGCTCAGCTGTGACACCAGATTTAGTGGATTGCTATTTTGGCAAGTGAATTTCACCCCAGAACAAAATATATGTTTTTGCGGATACTAATATAGTTTGCCAGGCTCAGCTGTGACACCAGATTTAGTGGATTGCTATTTTGGCAAGTGAATTTCACCCCAGAAGAAAATATATGTTTTTGCGGATACTAATATAGTTTGCCAGGCTCAGCTGTGACACCAGATTTAGGGTGTTGCTATTTTGGCAAGTGAATTTCACCCCAGAAGAAAATATATGTTTTTGCGGATACTAATATAGTTTGCCAGGCTCAGCTGTGACACCAGATTTAGAGGATTGCTATTTTGGCAAGTGAATTTCACCCCAGAACAAAATATATGTTTTTGCGGATAATAATATAGTTTGCCAGGCTCAGCTGTGACACCAGATTTAGTGGATTGCTATTTTGGCAAGTGAATTTCACCCCAGAACAAAATATATGCTTTTGCGGATAATAATATAGTTTGCCAGGCTCAGCTGTGACACCAGATTTAGTGGATTGCTATTTTGGCAAGTGAATTTCACCCCAGAACAAAATACAGTATATGTTTTTGCGGATAATAATATAGTTTGCCAGGCTCAGCTGTGACACCAGATTTAGTGGATTGCTATTTTGGCAAGTGAATTTCACCCCAGAAGAAAATATATGTTTTTGCGGATACTAATATAGTTTGCCAGGCTCAGCTGTGACACCAGATTTAGGGTGTTGCTATTTTGGCAAGTGAATTTCACCCCAGAAGAAAATATATGTTTTTGCGGATACTAATATAGTTTGCCAGGCTCAGCTGTGACACCAGATTTAGAGGATTGCTATTTTGGCAAGTGAATTTCACCCCAGAACAAAATATATGTTTTTGCGGATAATAATATAGTTTGCCAGGCTCAGCTGTGACACCAGATTTAGTGGATTGCTATTTTGGCAAGTGAATTTCACCCCAGAACAAAATATATGTTTTTGCGGATAATAATATAGTTTGCCAGGCTCAGCTGTGACACCAGATTTAGTGGATTGCTATTTTGGCAAGTGAATTTAACCCCAGAAGAAAATATATGTTTTTATGGATACTAATATAGTTTGCCAGGCACAGCTGTGACACCAGATTTAGGGTGTTGCTATTTTGGCAAGTGAATTTCACCCCAGAACAAAATATATGTTTTGGAGGAAACACTAATATATTTTGCCAGCCACTGCTGAAACCACTGATGTATGGTATTGCTATTTTGGCAATTGAATTTAACCCCAAACCAAAATATCTGTTTTGGCGGACACTATTATATTTTGCCAGCCACTGCTGAAACCACTGATTTATGGTTTTGCTATTTTGCCAATTGAATTTCACCCCAGAAAATAATCTATCCTTTGCCAGACAGCAGACAGTATTATGCTTGTCTAGCCAAAGCTGGAACACCAGATTTAGGGGATTGGTATTTGGGCAATTGTATTTAACCCCTTAATAAAATATAGAAATTGCTATCCTGAGTTTCTAGGGGTGACAATTAGCACAGCCAAGCCCCTGATGGAGGATATAGCAAAAAAAAATATAGTATTGAAGCATTGATGGATGTGTGGCAGCTTGTTCTGGAGCACCACAAGTCACAAAATGGCCGCCGATCAACCCAGAAAATAAGTGACAGAAAAACGCTCTGTGCAGCCAAAAACCAGCAATCAAGTAAATAGCAGAAGTTCACTGATTCTCAGCTGCAGATCGATCCGTTCATTAGGTGCTGTTGCTGACTTTTCCCTGCCTATCTCGCCCTCACAGAAGCTGCATCCTCTCCCTACACTAGTCAGAGCAGTGTGACGTGCGGCGCTACGTGACTCCAGCTTAAATAGAGGCTGGGTCACATGCTGCACTTGGCCAATCACAGCCATGCCATTAGTAGGCATGGCTGTGATGGCTTCTTAGGGCAAGAAGTAAGACGCTAGCTGATTGGCTGCTGTGCAGCCCTTCAGAAAGCGGGAAGAAATCGACGAACACCGAACCCGAACCCGAACTTTTTTGAAAATGTCCGGGTTCGGGTCCGGGTCCCGGACACCCCAAAATTCGGTACGAACCCGAACGATGCGCGAACTGTTCGCTCAACACTACCGCTCATCTCTATTCATTTTATACACTACATGAAATGGGGTCCAGTAATAAACAGACAGAAGATTAGGGTTAATCATGTGGCCATTGTTAATTGCTGCTGAAAACTTCTTCCCTGTTGCTTCCCTAGGTTTGTGCTATCTCTTCTCTCCTTTGAATCCGTATTTTCCTTCTAGCTAGCTCCACTCAGTGCTACAGAAGCCATTACCGCATTCAGCGTTATAAAGTGGAGGATAGAAACAGTTCCCAGTCCACCTCTGACCCATTTCCAGCCATATCAGCTCCGTAGCCCCCTTCCCCTCCTCTCTAATGCTTTCTGCGGTTTTGTACTTGTCCTTCATAAAAACAACCCGAGGGTGGAAATTATTCAAAAAGGCTCATGTTTGACACCTCATCTGTTCCAATCTGACAGCGATACATAATGTAACAGGCTGAGAGGAAGGCAGGAAAAAAAAATAGAAATGCAACTTAAAAGGAGATTGACTTCATTCCAAGAGGCCATAAACGGTAACAATGAACGAAACGTGATTTATTTCAGCGTGTAATCTTTACAGTAAGTCATCTCTCAGACGTTTCCCACTGACAGAATGTAATAATATTAATGCCCTGAGCAATCGCAATCACGACCAGGAGAGGTATTTATCAGGCTGCCAATTCAAGTAAATGCAGTAATGTAACATGTTTAAAGCAAGCTAATAAAACAAGTCAGCAGAGAAATATTACACAGCGCTTTCCGCCTCTCCCTTAATCCCCACTATACGTTACCAAAGCGAAAATGTAAATCTCACTCGCTTCGCGTTCCGTCCCCCCATCTCCGTCTCGGGATTTAATGCTTTGGAGAAGAAGGGGGAGAACCAAATAAAACACACACTGACCTTTCCAGCTTCCCAAACATACAGCTTGTAGGCTTTAATTGGATATTAGAACTGCAATGATGATGTGCACACGCAGGCGACGACATCTGGAAGCTGACCATACCCCAGTTTTTATTTCATGTTTGTTACCAAATGTAAAACATATGGGTGATAGCATAGCAATGGTAGCAAGAATAATAATAATAAAGATACTAGAGAGGTGAAAATCGTCTTTCCTAATCCTGAGGATGGTGCCGTATGGTATCAAGGTTCCTTCAGAAGTTCCTTCATGCTCATGTTTCGGGCTCCATTTTTGCCGAAACCCATGTATATGCCTACTGTTCCCTTAGGGTTCATGTGACCAGATGTATACTAATCAACTGTAGCTACAACTCCTTTCATTCGGGGCACATTTCTCTACATACGATTGTTGAAGAAAGAAAATCATGGATAGCACTTCCACATGCCATGCATTGATCTACTATTGCTTCTCAGCACTGCATAAGGCCTCACGCACACAAACGTATTTTCTTTCCCTGTCTGATCTGTTTTATTTGCAGACCGTATACAGAACCCTTCATTTCAATGGGTCCGCAAAAAAAAAGGAAGGTACTCCGTGTGCATATGCAATTGTACATATGGGTACTCCGTGTCCATATGTCCATTCCTCAAAAGAATAGACCATGTCCTATTATTGTCCACATTACGGACAAGGATAGTACTGTTCTATTAGGGGCCAGCTGTTCTGTTCCGCAAAATATGTAATGCACACGGACGTCATCTGTACTTTTTGCGTATCCGTTTTTTTTTGTGGACCGCAATATACATACAGTAGTGTGCATTAGCCCTTATTGTAAGCCAAAACCAGGTGCGAGTCAAAAGCACAGAGCAGGTGCTGATGTTTCCATCATACCTTATCTCTAAGTAGGCTTCACTACTGGTTTTGGCTCATAATAACTGATGGAAATAACTGACCAAATAACTGAAGTGTGAACTCGACCTAAGCAGGGGTGTAACCAGTAACCATGGGGCTCCATAACAAAACTTAGAGTAAGGTCTCAATTTGTTATGATCACCTTCAGCAGCAAGTTCTGAACATGAAAAGTGTATTATTATTTTGGCTTCTCTGATACACAGGCATGATGCACACAGTGATGTCACAGTAAAGGGATAATAAACACAGTGATGTCACAGTACAAGGATAACAAACAGTGATGTCACACTACAGGGATAATAAACACAGTGATGTCACACTACAGGGATAATAAACACAGTGATGTCACAGTACAAGGATAACAAACAGTAATGTCACACTACTGGGATAATAAACACAGTGATGTCACAGTACAGGGATAATAAACACAGTGATGTCACAGTACAGAGATAATAAACACAGTGATGTCACAGAATAAGGGATAATAAACACAGTGATGGCACAATACAGGAATAATAAACACAGTGATGTAACAATACAGGGATAATAAACACAGTGATGTCACAGTACAGTGATAATAAACACAGTGATATCACATTACAGTGATAATAAACACAGTGATGTCACATTACAGGAATAATAAACACGGTGATGTCACAGTACAAGGATAACAAACAGTAATGTCACAGTACAGGGATAATAAACACAGTGATGTCAAATACAGGAATAATAAACACTGTGATGTCACAGTACAGGGATAATAAACACTGTGATGTCACAGTACAGGGATAATAAACACAGTGATGTCACAGTACAGGGATAATAAACACTGTGATGTCATACTGTTTTGGGAGAGGAGCAGAGTACCAGACGGACAGTGTCAGGGCCTTCTGGATCCCAATTCCAGTTCTCTGCTGGTACAGAGTACCAGAATACTAAAACACAGATGTGCACGTAGCCTTAAGCACAAGTGATGTCATAATAGTGGGATAATGCACAGAGTGAAGTTTGAGCAAAGAGAAACAGTAATACACAGACATATTACAGTACAGAAGTATTGCACATAGTAATGTCATAAATATAATTGGATAATATGCACAGTGAGGTGACAGTACAGGGAAAATACATAGCACAAGAACAGCACACAAGGTCACCATGCACTCTCTGATATACTGTAGGAGTGAAAACATAAAATCACATCACAGATATAATAATGAGCATATGTCACAACACTGCAGTAAAGCTGTAGAGGAATGATAGTGTACAGCAGGGGTGACCAGGGGGTCCCGTAGTACAGCTTACAACGAGGCTGCATTCCTTCTGCCATTATCTATAGTCCTTCCCCACTGTACCCTACATCTGAGTGGAAATGGGCCTTCTTAGTTGCTGTTATGTCTGCTACCCTGGTAGTTGTTCTCATGCTTCTAAGCAATGTACAATAGGACACTGGTTACCACTTGTTTTTTCTCAGGAGAAACCAGCTTAGCTGATAATAATCTTAGAAACAACATGATGTCTCCTTTTAAAATCAGAGCACTAGTGTTGAGTGAGCATGCTCGGCCGAACACCAGTTTGGCTTGAGCATCGCGATGCTTGGCACATCGCGGTGTTCGGCCGAATACCGCCTGTGCTCGATCGCGATGCTCGAGTCTCCTCCCCGCACGTTTGTTGACTGCTACACAGCCAATAAATGTGCAGGTAAGTACTGCCACTTACTTTAATGCCGTAGCCATGTTGGTTACTGGCATTATAGTAATTGGCTGGCCGGAACATGTCATCGGGTGCTATAAAGCACCCGATGACATGTGGTTCGGCTCAGTCTTAGTCAAAGAGAGCTGTGCTGTAGAAGGGACAGACAGTGTAGTGAATTTAATTTAATTTTTTTGTTAGGCAGGGTTGGTGTTAGAGACCCAAAAGTCCTTTTAAGAACTATTGTTGTATCTGGCAGCAATATATATTACCAATTGAAAAGCGCATATATAATGTAAATTCATCTATTGACACATAAATAATTAATACATCACGAGTTGTTAAAATAGCAACATCATGAGAAGATGAAATGATAAGACAAGGGGGTCAAACCAAAACTACACAGTCATATCTTAAAGTGCATAGTGCTAATCCAAGTATTCATGAGATGCTACTGTCTCTTTAGATGCTGAATAGCAACAATATTGCACTAAAGTGTCTGATAGAAGCAAAAAACTACAAGGCACTGCATACATGAAACAATTGCACCAAGCAGGAAAGGCAGGCTCTTAAGGAGATTCAACAATGGTTAGATGTGGTAATAAAATCTGCGGATAAGGGTGGGAATATTGTCTTGTGGCCATCCAGCATGTACGAGAGAGAAGCGTACAGACAATTACGAGATAGTTCTTGTCATAAAAAGTTAATATTTAATCCTCTCTTAAAATTTAATCAAGAGCTGGAGGTGATCCTTCAAAAAGGTGTTGATGATGGTGTTATTACCACGAGACAATGTTCCTACCTCTTACCAAAACATCCTGTGATACCCACTCTATATCTCCTGCCGAAGGTGCATAAGGATCCCCTGAACCCGCCTGGACAGCCAAACATTGCTAGTATTAACGGATTAGGCGATACAGCCTGCAAGTATGTGGATCAGTTTATACAACCCCTAGTGGAGGAATGACCGTCCTTTTTGAAACACATAACAGATGTTTTGAAAAAAATTGAGTATATCCACTTAGAATCAGAGATTATCATTGCTACTTGTGATGTTGAGTCGCTATACGCATCCATTAACCATATGGATGGTCTGGAAGCAGTTGCATTTTTCTTAAATGGTTCCAACCTGGTAAAGCAACAGATTGGCTTCATTTTATCTTTATTGGAGTGTGTTCTTACTCACAACTTTTTCATGTTTGGGGGGTCCTTCTACCTACAGCTCCGGAGAACAGCAATGGGGGCATCTTGCACGCACTCTTATGCTAATTTGTTCCTGGGACTATGTTAGAGGAGGATCCTCCAGACTGATCCCCTGCCAGAGGCCAGTGGCGTCCAATACTGGGGACGCTACATTGATGATATTCTGATCATTTGACAGGAGAGCATTGAAGACTTCTCCAAGTCTATGGGTCTGTTAAACAACAACCCTTTTAACATCAAACTTACCTTTAAGGTGGCATGTGCGGGTGTTGATTTCCTGGTTGTGGCCCTTCGTGTTGGTCCAGAGGGAGAGATGACAAGTTGACAACGGATCTATACAGAAAAGAAACATCAGTAAATGCATTTTTACATGCCAGCTCCTCCCATCCTGGTAATCTGATAAAAAATATCCCCGTGGGACAGTTCCTGCGGGCTCGCAGGAACTGTTCCTCTGATCAAACTTTTGAATTTCAAGCTGAGGACCTCAAAAAAAGATTCTTAGCGAGGGGTTATGGACAACGCTGTATCCAACGAGCCTATGAGAGAGCAAAACTTACTACCAGGAGTGAGTTGCTCCATAAAAAGATGAGGAAGGAAGATAAACATACAATCAGATTTATTACCAGCTATAATAATAAATGGAAGGAGATAAAAAGTGTTTTACCATCTCACCCCTCGATTACTTATCGTAGGGCTAAGAACCTACGTGACCAATTGGTCTGTAGTTACTATGTCCGCAAAGAACAGAAAAACCAATTTGGATCTAGGGGCCCTATATGGGGTAGTAAGGAATGTGCCAATTTTGCGGCTTGCACAAATATGGAAAGGGCATCCCATTTCCATAATTCTTCCCAAGATAGGTCCTTTAGGATCACATATAGTATCAATTGCACAACAATAGGGGTCATCTACTGGGCAATTTTCCCCTGTGATCTAATATATGTTGGCATGACGTCTCGCCCATTACACAGGAGGGTGCGGGAACATGTTTTGGTCATAAAAGCAGCGAAAGATGAGGAAGATATTACTACTTTGAAAAGCTTGCCGAGACATTTTAAAGAAAAACACAATGCTGATGGATCATTGTTACGTGTCTGTGGAATCGAGCGAATTATTATACTACCTAGAGGAGGTAATTGGAAAAAGTTGCTTGCTCAACGCGAGGTCAAATGTATTTTCTCTCTCAATACTGTTACTCCATTAGGCTTAAATTAGGGTATTAGTTATGCCCCTTTATATAAAGTCTTCTTGTTCCTTTAGATTAATTGGAAGTGTGTACTGACCTCTAATCTTCCTGGTCGCTCCTTTTTCTCCTGCGGTCTGGAGTCTATTGCTGACGAAATAGGTTTGTTTTTTACAGTTTTTTAAAGTTAACATTATTATACTGTTAAAACAAAATAAAATGTGATGTTTCCTAATCACATCCGTATATATTTCAGATCCTCCTAAGTATGATGTGCTATTTGAGGCGACGTGGACTGGCATTGTTTTACAATCATTCATGGGCCCCCTTGTTTTTTCTTTTATGAAGACACAGTGAAAACATGGGACGAGATGATGAAACCTTTTTTTTGTTTGTTTGTTTTGGTTTGGGCAGTCTTTTCACTGGACATATATATATATATTTGTGGTCCGAATTCACTATTTCTGCCGCAATCAGCATGATTATGTCATTTGTGGTCACATGACCTGTGCATATATTGTTTTTTATCTACTTTTTTTTTTTTTTAAATTGGGGTCGCTTCGACTCTTTATTATATTGTATGGTTGTAATCACTGTGTCTATCTGTTTTGAATCTGTATTCGGGATCCTTCGCTGTTTAATGGGTCATCAAAATTATATTATCGCAAGACTGCGTACTTGGTATGCGTATTCTCGCGGGATCTTGATGATGCTATGTGTGATCCAGTCTTATTGCGAGATTGCGCATCGGATTAATATAGTATATGCCTGTAGCTATCTTATTTATTGCGTGTAAGGCGAGATTTCCTATTGGTAATGATGTCGTAGATGTTGCTGTCACATGGCGCATTGGATTTGTTTATTAAAGCCAAAATGATAATACCGAGTCTCGCGCTACTGATGACGCCATGTGTGATTTCCTTTTATCGCGAGATCACGCATGAGGTCGAGTAAGGCGGCGAATATCAGCCGTAAGTCTCTTTATGCACAACTGTGGGGGATTAATTCATTTAACTCTGGGTATTTATGGATGTGATGGGATGGTATCAGTGTGCCCCTTGAGAAAGCAGGTGCGAAACGTACGTCGGGGTGCGCTCGGCGTTGCCCGGAGGTCCTCACTGTTTACTGGCTGTTATCCCAGGTATAATGATCATATTTATTGTCTTATGGTAGTCCTATATGTATCAATTTTAGTGGCCTTTTTTCGGGCCATAATTAAATTTAAGGACCAGCATAGACATATACATTGCTATAATAATGTTCTGGGGATACATTTAAATTATTCATAGCATTTGGGCCTCTAGGTCAATGTGTGAGCCGCTGGCTTTTGCTACTGCCATTTATGCTGCTATTTTTGCTATATTTCAATAATTTTATCTATTGGTGTAATAAATTACATGTTCAATAAAGCTCCTTTGTAAGTGTAATGCGTGTCCCTTCATGGTTTTTTTGATATGTTGTTGCAGAGTCTGGCATTTTTGTATATATGTTTGGTTGGTTGGGATCTCCTGTTTAATGTTTGTGCATCCTAAAAATATCTGTGGCATCCAGTATACTTTTTCCATAGACGCTGCGGACAGTGACATTACCTGCGCTACATCACCTGTATAACGTATGCACATCCTAAAAATATCTGTGACATCCAGTGTACTTTTTCTGTAGATGCTGCGGACAACGACATTATCTGCGCTACATCGTCTATTTAACGTGTGCGCATACTAAAAATATCTGTGACATCTAGTGTACTTTTTCCGTAGACGCTGCGGACAGCGACATAATCTGCACTACATCTCCTGTTTAACGTGTGCACATACTAAAAATATCTGTGATATCCAGTGTACTTTTTCCATAGACGGTGTCCGCTGCGGACAGTTACATTACCTGTGCTACATCTCCTGTTTAACGTGTGCGCATACTAAAAATATCTGTGACTTCCAGTGTACTTTTTCCGTAGACGCTGCGAACAGCGACATTATTTGCGCTACATCTCCTGTTTACCATGTGCACATACTAAAAATATCTGTGACATCCAGTGTACTTTTTCCGTAGACGCTGCGGACAGCAACATTATCTGCGCTACATCTCCTGTATAACGTTTCTACATCCCAAATATCTGTGACATTGACTGCAATTTTTTCTTAGCCGCTGGTGACAGCAGCACCATTACCTGTGGTACCTCTCCTGAATAACGTTTCCGCATCCCAAATATCAGTGACATTGATGTAATTTTTTCTTAGCCTCTGTTGATAGCAGCGCCATTACCAGTGGTACCTCACCTGTATAATGTTTCTGCATCCCAAATATCTGTGACATTGAATGTAATTTATTTGCGCATACACTTAAAAAATTTGCTACTGTACCTGTGACATACTTGTAAGCATATATACAATTTCATATGATGAAGGCGGGCAGTAAGGGGCAGAGAAGTGGCCGTGCTGCTGATGGAGGACGCAGAGGCCATGGCCGTGGGCTCGGTGAAACTGTGCCTGCTGGCAGAGCACAAGAAACACACTCATCCATGATGATACCTAGCTTCGTGTCACAGTTTGCAGGGGGCGCAGGACACCACTCTTGAAGTTAGACCAGTGCGAGCAGGTGGTCAGTTGGATTGCAGCAGATAATGCTTCCAGTTGGTTAAGCACCACCCTGTCTTCCATAAAGTCCAGGCTCAGTAGCCAAGAGTCTGGTCAACAGAATCCTCACCCTGATCCTCCTTCCTCCCACCATGGAGAGTCTTTGCAAACAAGTGACCCCACACATGGAAATTCCGCAGAGCTCTTTTCATCGCCATTCCATAATTTGGGCCTCTCGCCAAGCCCGCTTGAAGAGGGACATAAGGAGATCTTTTGCCCTGATTACCATACTCTTGAGCATCCACAGTCAAAAGAAGATAGCAGTGGGGAACGGCAATTAGTGTTTCACGAGATGGATGATGATGATGAGACACAGTTGCCAATAAGTCAACGGCAGTGTCTCAAGAGGTTGATGATGAGGATGAGACACAGTTGTCAATAAGTGAGGTTGTTGTTAGGTCAAGTCAGGAGGATGACCAGATTGAAGAGGTGTAAGAGGAAGTGGTGGACGATGAATTCACTGACCCAACCTGGGAAGGTGGCAAGCAGAGCGAGGATAGCAGTACAGAGGCTGAGGGATCCGCAGCACCGCAACAGGCTGGAAGAGGCAGTGGGGTGGCAAAAGGGACATGGCGATCCACACCAAACAGGCCCACAACTGTTCCCCCCTGCGGAAATCTCCCTTGCCAAGGGGTAGGTGTTCCGCAGTCTGGCGCTTTTTTGATTAAAGTGTGGACGATAAAAGAATTGTCATTTGCAACGTGTGCAGGGGAGTGAACACTAGCAACCTTACCACCACCAGCATGATCCGCTACATGGCATCAAAGCACCCTAGTAGGTAGGCCGAACGCCTGGGTCCACAATCAGTGTCTTCGGGTCACACCACTGCCTCATCTTCCCCTGTGTTATGTGCTGGCCAATCCCCTGTCCAAGACGCAGGCCCGGATGCCACCCTGCACCTGGACCTTCGCAAGCACCGCCATCTAGCACATCCACTTCTGTGTCCCAGCGCAGCGTACAGATGTCCATACCCCAGGCCTTTGAGCAAAAGCGCAAATACCCAGCCACTCACCCACAGGCCATAGCACTAAATGCGCACCTTTCCAAATTGCTGGCCCTGGAAATGTTGCAATTTAGGCTTGTGGACACCGAGGCTTTCCGCAGCCTGATGGCGGCGGCCATCCCTCGTTACTCAGCTATTTTTCCCGGTGTGCCGTCCCTGCCTTACACCAGCATGTGTCCTGTAACATCACCCGTGCCCTGACCAACGCAGTTATTAGGAAGGTCCACTTAACAACTGACACATGGACAAGTGCTTGTGGCTAGGGACGCTACATTTCCCTCACAGTACACTCGGTGAACATTGTGGAGGCCGGGAGCGAGTCGTACCCTGGGATTGCACAGGTGCTACCGATGCCAAGGATTGCGAGCCCTACTTCCATCAGGATTGCCGTCCCCACCTACATTAGTGGCTGCAACCCCCCCTTCTCCTGCTTCACCTCCTCCTCCACTTCCATCTCTGAATTGTCATCTTGCAGCACCAGTCAGCCATCAGTCAGTAGCTGGAAGCAGTGTAGCACTGCAGTGGGGAAGCAGCAACATGTTGTGATGAAACTTATTTGCTTAGGTGATAAACAGCACACCACCACAGAGCTGTGGCAGGGTATAAGGGACCAGACTAAGCTGTGGTTCTCGCCACTCAACCTACAACCAGGCATGGTTATGTCTGATAATGGCCGTAACTTGGTGGCGGCTTTGCAGCTCGGCAAGCTCACACACATTCCATGCCTAGCCAACATGTTAAACTTAGTGGTTCAGCGGTTTCTCAAAACCTACCCCAAATTGCCTGAGCTACTGGTGAAGGTGCCCTGCGTGTGTGCCCATTTCTGAAAGACATCTACAGCTTCTGCTGGTCTAGCAGAGGGCAGTAGTGGAATATCAGCTGCAACATGGTCGTCGCCTTTCCAGTCTGCTTCCGCTCTTCACAAGCAACGACTGGGCATGGATGTCTGACCTCTGTGAGGTTTTACGCAACTTTGAGGAATCAACACAGATGGTGAGTGGCGATGCCGCTATGATCAGCGTAACCATCCCACTTCTGTGTCTACTGAAACGCTCGCTGCTCACAATGAAGGCAGATGCTTTGCATGTGGAAGAGATGGAAATGGGGGAAGACAGTACAAAGGGTGATGGCCAGACCACCCTCATTTCATCTTCTCAGCGCGAATTAGATGAGGAGGAGGAGGAGCAGGAGACGGTTGCCTCCGCTACAGAGGGTAATACCCATAGCAGGCTTATTCCATCTGTTAAACATGGATGGGCAGAAGAGGAGGAAGAGGATGAGGAGATTGAGAGTCATCCTCCTGATGAGGACAGTGAAGTCTTGTCTGTTGTCTGTTGGGCCTTTCCTGCGACCCATGCATTATATGCATTTTGGCCAACAACGATTACTGGTTGCTCACTCGTCTCGACCCCGCTACAAAGAGAATTTCTCATCTCTCATTCCTGTGGTGGAGAGAACTTGTAAAATGGTGCAATACCAGAAGGTCCTTGTGGAAAAATTGCTCCATAAATTTCCAGCTGACAACGCTGGCGGCAGGGTCCGTAGTTCCTTGGGCAACTGAGGAGGGGAGGGGAACACACAGCAGTTCCAACAGAGGCAGGGCAACACTCTCCAAGGCCTTGGACAGTTTCATGACACCCCGCCAGCACCCTCACCTTGATGCCCGGCCTACTGTCACAAGGAGGGAAAAAGTTTGGAAGATGGTGAAGGAGTACGTCTAAGACCGTGTCTGCATCCTCAATAATCCCTCTGTGCCTTACAACTATTGGGTGTCCAAGCTGGACACGTGGCACGAGCTGGCGCTCTACGCCTTGGAGGTGCTGGCCTGCCCTGCCGCCAGCATTTTGCCAGAGCGGGTATTTAGTGCTGCTGGGGGCATAATAACTGATAAGCGCATCCGCCTGCCAACTGAAAATGCTGACCGGTTGACTCCTATAAAAATGAACAAGGCCTGGATTGCCCCTGACTTCTTTACTCCAGCAGAGGAAAGTGGCTAAACATAAAGGCACTTTAAATGTGGCTTTTATGGTGTATTGAATACACTGTATTCCCATGCACCCCTTCTAACACAAAAAAGGGTATATGGTTTAATCTTCCTTTTCTTGTCCTCCTCCATCATATCAACATGCTTATTAGGCTGCCCTCGCTCCTCAGCAGCAGGCCCTCAACCATACTTTTTTTGATGGTTAGCTCAGCAGCATGCCCTTGCCCTCATTTTTTCTATGGCCAGATCAACAGCAGGCACTCACCCCTAATGTTTTAGAGAGTCAGATCAGCAGCAGACCCTCACCCCTAATGTTTTAGATGGTCAGCTCAGCAGTAGGCCCTCGCCCCTAATTTTCTCCATGGTCAGCTCATCAGCAGGGCCTTGCCCATAATGTTTTAGATGGTCAGATCAGCATCAGGCACTCGCCCCTAATATTTAAGAGAGTCAGCTCAGCTGCAGACCTTCACGCCTAATGTTTTAAATGGTCAGATTAGCAGCAGGCCCTCTCCCCTAATGTTTTAGAGGGTCACCAGCAGGCCCTTGCTCCAAATGTTCTTGAGGGTCACCAGCAGGCCATCAATCATAATTTTTCAAGGGTGTGTATGATGCCCTCCTTTATGTGTAATAAAGGGTGCATTGGAGTGCCGTTTCCTTGTAATTTTTGGCAGCCCTTTCACTTAGTGCATAGGCTTTATGATTGTAGGAGTCCCACTACCTGAACAATTGTACAATAATGTGAATGAGGCCCTCCTTTATGTGATATACAGGTTGTATCGGAGTGCCTCTTCCTTGTAATTTTTGGCAGCACTTTCACTTTATATACAAGTAAATGTACAGGAAAGAATGGGAGTCCAAGATGCATCCAGACATCCTCCCCATGCTGTTCCCGAACCATTTCAGTGGTGTTTCCATCAATTTCTGACCTTTTCATGTGAAGCAGACACCCTCCCCTCTTCAGAGCAGGGGGTGCCTGGTTTAATGCTCGGGTTCTCCCATTGACTTACATTGTGCTTCGGGTGCTCGGTAGAGCATCCCAGCATCCCGAGGTGTTCTACTCGAGCACCCGAGCACTTTGGTGCTCGATCAACACTACAGAGAACCACTGACAAAGAGACAGAGCCAAAGAGACATGGCTTTGGGGAGAGTTTTATGTGGTCAGATAAAACATCATGTGGTCAGATAAGACATATTTATGGCATATGCTAACATTGGTGGACTGGTGCTAATTACCATAAGAGATTGAATCACAAGGATTTCTGGCATTTTGTCAACTGAGGCAGAAATGCTCTTACATGGTAAGGGTATGTTAATAAAATGAAGAACCTTAAAAGGTACCATATTACCTACCAAATCTGAAGTTTATGATTTTTTTTCAATCCTAATTTTTTTGTCCTAGAAGAGGACCTTTCAGCTCTCCTGAGATTTCTTTATTAGTAACAAATGCTTGAGCATTTGACATTCTGTCGTTCTTCATATAAATTGGTGAATTAAATTGACTATTGTTACCATTCCTGTAGTCAATGAGGTGTGTGTCTATACAGTCTGTCACTGTCACCACTGATACAATACTACTCGAATATGTAGGCACATGTGCAGTGCGCCAGGGCAACAGAGGGGGTGTGGTGGTGGCTGGGACTGCAGGAATTGGGAGTGGTGGCGTTGGCAATGAGGATGGTTGTAGTTGCCATGGTGGCTAATCCCTCTCCTCAGCACTCCCTGGGAACTTCCTGGTGGTGCAGGCAATGCAGTAGTGGCAGCAGTGCAGTTGTTGGGTGCAAAGCAATAGAGGCCAGTGTAAGATATTACCATATTTTACACCCTATAAGACGCACTTTTTTCCCCCAAAGTGGGGGGGAAATTTCAATGCGTCTTATGGGGCTAATACTAATAAAAGCACTCATTTGTACCGGAGGACCGGGAAGCGCTGAATGCAGTACTCCCTGGACTCTGTACTCACCGCTTCCTGATCCTCGGCCGTTCACTGTGTTGTGATTGCGTACAGCTTGAGGATGTCGGCGGTCACACTGACAGGTCACAGCGCAGCACGCGGCAGGAAGAAGAAGAGCTGTGGATTTTAGGAACAGCGGCGTCTGGAGGATAAGGTAATTTTTTAAAATTTTATTTGCTCTGAGGCATGGAGTCTCATATGGGGTCTGAATAGGGGGGTCTTATGTATATTGGGGCTTTTTCTGAGGTCTGATTGGGGGTCATTCACATTGGGGTCTCAGCTGAGGTCTGATTGTGCGTCTGATCTGAGGTCTTATTAACATTGGGGGTCTGTTCTGAGGTCTGATTGGGGGTCATTTAAATTGGGGTCTGAGCTGAGGTCTGATTGGGGATCTGATCTGAGGTCTTATTGGGTTGTTATTAACATTGGGGGTCTGATTGGGGCTGTGAGCTGAGGTCTGATTAACATTGAGGGTTCAATTGGTGGTCTGATGTGAGGTCTAATGAAAAATGTGTTTTTATTATTCTCCTCCTCTAAAACCTAAGTGCATCTTATGGGCAGGTGTGAAACATGCGTTAAGTTCAACAAGCTTTACTGAGTTGATCTTGGCCAGATTTGTGAGAAAAGGTCAGTCTCTCCAAGATACACACAATGCTTCCTTGGCTGTATGTGAGAAAGCAGGCTGTATAGTACCCATCGATGAGTCTCTCTCTAAATACACTTTGCAATATTCTCAAGTAACCAGAAGCATGCAATTCCCTTCTCATTAACTCTTTCTGCAATGCCCAGTGTGCAGGGTAAAGATCTTGGATAGGATGGCCAATCCATTTTAGAAGTGTTTTTTGGGGGCTTTGGAGGCAACTAAGTCCTTCCACATGCAGTAAAGTCTATTGCTATAAACGTGCATTACCTTACTGTCTTTGTCCCGCACGGCCTTTGTGGTTCTAAACCTAAATCCATTTCTCTTTTTTTCATAAGCACTCTTTCAGTTTGGTTGGTTATCCTGGCAGCTTTTAATCTCAAGGATGACTAGACACTCACAAACCAGGGGATGGGAGCGGTCCATCACCCAGGCAAATGCAGTAGAAAGCTGCCTCTTAACTACTTGTTGCTCATACATAATGATGTGTGATATATAGTGCTTAAGGACATAAGCCTTTTAACAATAGATCAAAACATTTAACTCTGTAGCACAAGGTTAACTCTTTAGCATTAAATTAACCCTTTGCATTTGCATATTTTCAGAGGCAAGGATCCCTAAGCAACACCGAAGGGTTTTGGAGGTTTTCCTTGAGTGACACAGTCCTAAACTTAAAAACTTGGGGTTTGACGTCATAGACTTCATCTGGTGCCATCTTCTCCCATGTTGCTATGACTTGTCTGAAGATTTCAGCTTGATTTCACCTTTAAAAAGGTTGTCTAAGTTATAGTAACATTTACCCCTTGCAAGGAAATCTGATAAAATAGAAAATAATCTTATACTCACTTGTTTCTCCCATGCCACCTTCAACACTTCACTTCTGGTCTTCTTGCTCCTTGTATACAAGACTACAGTATTGGCATCAGGATATACGGCATGTGAGAGCTGCAGCCTATCACTGGCCTCAGTGGTCTTATACCATATACCACTGAAACCAGTGATTAGCTGTACTGGTCACATAACGTACACTTCATTGTCACCATTGCAGTCTTGCATACAGAGGGAGGATGACTGGAAGCGAGGTCCTGAGGACGGTGCAGGAGAAATAAGTGACTACAGAATTATTTTATACAATTTCCTGGCATGGAGTAACATTTACTGTAACTTAGACAACCTCCACTAGCAACATGAATGAGTCAACTTGGGAAATTAACATTTCTTATTATATTTGTTTTCTCTCTGTTTCAATTTCTCATCGTAATGTCCCAAAAATGACCTCAACTATGTACATGTTGTCCAACTTCTGACTAGCAATGTCTATTGTTTGGCTGCTTCCACTTGGCTGAGTAAAGTTATGAATTATTATTAGTTTGGGGATAAAGAATAATTTTTAAAGGGGTTGTCCAGGAATTTGCTATTGGTAGCTTATCTTCAGTCTAGGTCATCAATATCTGATCGGTGGGGGAATTTCTGATAGCAGCCCTCTCAACACATGGTCTTGATAACGTGTAAGTAAAACACACAAGATAATATGCCTGTTTTTATCCAGCCCCCCGAACATGTGATACCTGTTGAAAAACGCATACTTACCTGCTCTCCAAATACTCCATCCCAGCACCCTGGCTCCATTTGATGACTTTCTGGTCCCCTACTCTACTTATGTACTTTCGGCCAGGTATGGTTGGGGGTCACATGTCAGGCCTCACTGGTGACATCTCCCCAAGTGGCAAGTCACTGCTGGGTCACATTGCGATTGGGCTGTCTCAACCTGCACCAGATTTATCACAGGGGCTCAGGCTGGATGATAAATGTGGTACAAAGATTGACATTTTTGTCTAGCTCTACTACTATTGGTCGACTTAGTGTTAGACAGAATTGTGGCACTAAATGTCACATATTAGGCCATACTCCTTTCCCCATAAAGCCACACCCCTTTCCTGATAATCCGCGCCTCCTTGTCGGGGAAAATTCAGCTAATTCCTCTGTAAGTCAAGGGTTGTAATTGGTTCTTCCCCTTTAACTTCATGAAGTATTTAGTGATGTATATACCTGGCCACATATCTGCAGTAGGAGGTAACTATACATGCGTACTGACCTGTAGGTAAGTCTAGTGCCAGGAGAGTAGAAAACACTTAGGGGGTCATTTACTACCCAGAAATACGTATTTAGGTGTATTTCTGGCGCATTTCTAGCTGATTTGCTCTGCAATCTGCAACTCTTCCCCGCTCAGCCAGGTCTAAAAAGGGGGTCATGGCATGGGCGGGGAAGGTGACGGTAAATTTACGCCAGAATGGGGGCTGGTTTAGATTTAGAAGCGGCAGTGGATACACCAAAGTTATGTAGAGGCCTGCGCCCCTACATTACTTGGGCCAGGGATGGCCAAACTGAGGCCTAACTCCAGCTGTTTTAAAACTATTGTTATTGTGACCCGCACCTTCTTGGTTTTATCCGCACCAATAAAGGATTCATTTTCTATTTAAACGGTGAGTGCCGCCACTTCATATGCTTTTTGTCTACAGGAGATATGGATTTTTGTTCCTTCAAATGGCAGAGCACCACCTGACTTTTATTTCTGTTCCATGGATCGAGTGTTCTAATTGAGTACATTGATGTTTATAGAACCCAGTACACACTGAGCAGTGCCGGCAGTGCTTTTTTGCTTGGATTTGATACAACTCCCACCATGCACTCCTGTAGGCTGATAGCTGTAGCCAGACTGGGCATGCTGGGAGTTGTAGTTTTGCAACAGCTGGAGAGCCGCAGTTTGCCCATCCCTGACTTGGGCAGACCACCACCAGCGCAGAGCCTTATTTTTTATTTTTATTATCTTTTTATATTTAACATATTTTAGACTCCGGTCTTAATAAATAACCCCCTTAGTTTTGGAACAGAGAGCTCAGCTCCATTGAAGACATCATCAGGGTAAGATGTCTTGCTACGGTCACCTCTCTTTGTATCATATGGCCGTCGACCGAGTGTCTTGTCGGGTGCTGGTCGACCTGGAGCCTGCCCATCTGTCTCATGACTTGTGGTGACTGTTACTTTACTTACTATCTCTTAATGCACCTAAGTCGTGTTAAAGGAGTTCTTCAATTTGTTACAACTGATTATCTATCCTCAGGATAGATCATCAGCATCTGATCGGCCGGGGTCTGACACCCGGGACCCCCGCCGATCAGCTGTTTGAGAAGGCAGCGGCGCCCAGTGACGTCACGACTTGTATCAAGTGGCGTGGGCGAGGCTAAGCTCTGTTCACTGAATGGGCACTAGCAGCGGTAAACACTGAGAAGGCTGCGGCGCTGCTGCAGCGACGCTGCCTTCTCAAACAGCTGATTGGCGGGGGTCCCGGGTGTCAGACCCCGGCCGATCAGATGCTGGTAATCTATCCTGAGGATAGATCATCAGTTGTAACAAACTGAAGAACCCCTTTAAGTCTAATTTTTCCCAAACTTCTGATCTCATGATAATACATCCTATAATCCTAGATGCACCAAATCGTGCCACATTTTGGTGTAATTTATATCAGAATTTAGATGCTTGCTCATTAGCAAATGTGGGTCAAAGTGTATACAAATTCATTAAGAAGATCTCCCCATGTCACCTTGGCTTGACATGTCCACTGCCACTCCATTCATCCCTATGGGAGTGCTAGAGTTAGTCAAGAATCCCACCTACAGACAACTTTCCTATAGGCAGGAGATAAGTTAAAATCTTGAGACAACCTCTTTAAATGTTCTTTTACTAAATCCATTGGTTTATCCTTCTAGATTTACAACTGTATTGCCCTTACAGTGGAGAGCCTGGCCATCTTGTAATAAGTCCTAGTCAAACTGTTCCAGAAGACTCTGTAACAGGTAGAGATGGCTTTTTCTAGACTGCAGTAAGAAATTTGCTGGATACACTTAACCCTTTAAGGACCCTGGGATTTTTAATTTTTGCGTTTTCGTTTTGTGCTCCATGCCTTCCAAGAGCCATAACTTTTTTTTTCCGTTCACATAGGCATATGACGGATTGATTTTTTGCGGGACAAGTTGTACTTTCAAACGCCACCATTTAATATTGCATATGATGTAGTGGGAAGCGGGAAAAAAATTCCAAATAGTGTGAAATTGCAAAAAAAAGCAATTCCGCAACATTTTTGTGGGTTTTTAAATACCTATGTTTAATGTGCGATAAAACTGACCAGTTAGTTTTATTTTACAGGTCAGTACGAATCCGGCGATACCCTATATGTATAGTTTTCTTGCGTTTTGATAGTGAAAAAAAATTTAAAAGTGGAAAAAAAAATCTGTTTTTATTTTGTCGCCATATTTTGACCAGTATAACTTTTTTGTAATTATGTACCCTCTACAGCACTACATCATGGTGCAGACTATTACAGGACAAGGGTTTACACCAGTAGGCAGAGCTATTTGCTGAGTTGTACCTTTAAGCTATGGTGCCCCAATGCAAAATTTGTGATCTACCACGTGCCATTAAAAGGATAATGCCATGACTAATGTAAATAAAAATAAATGAAAATCAGACATCATATAATACTTGATAATCTCTTTCTAAGAAAGCTTGAACCAGCCCTGTACCTCATATGGCTCCAGAGATGTCCCAATACATTGATCCAATTGCTCTGCCAGACTTATATCAAGCTGGCAGCTCAGGGCTGTGTTCTTTCTGCTTCTGCTCTACCCCGTCACCCCTCATGGGTGTGTCCTCTCTGCTGCAGCTTACCCCTGTCCCAGCTCAGGGAGGTGTGTCCAGTTTGCTGCTGCTTTCTTCCTGCCACAGTGTACTTTCTGCTGCTGCTCTCCCCTTGTCCCAGCTCAGGGGCATATCCTTTCCGCTGCAGCTCTTTCCCTTTTGCTTGTAAGAAAAGATCTGACTTGTGGCAGTTGAAGAATGGGTTTCTGTGCTCATCCAGTTCAATAGGTAGTAGTGCACATCACTATACAGATTAAACACAAGGGTGGCAATTATAATGAAGTAAAGAGAATATCACACCGCTGGAGCGTGTTTGTAGCTCAGTTTCCCATAGAGAGATGACATGTTCGCACATATCAGTCCAGCAGGCTGTAGAAATGCTCACATCCTTATAGGAGACAAAGCCTAGATCAACATCTTCTTCATAAGCCCTCAGCACTGATATTTTACCCTGAGTAAACACTATATTTTTGCCTTTTCATGTCTCCCAGTAAAAAAGGAGCAATTTATGAAGTGGAAGTTTAACAGATGCATTGCTAACGACTCCTAAGCGTGCAAGCCAAATAAATAAGAAAGTCAAGCTCCCCACGGCCTCATTGCAGAATACAGCACCTCACTTTCATTAAATACCTCCCTCTGGCCTACTTGACTTTTCAGCATGCCTTTTTAATAATGATATTTCAGCAGAATCTGCTCCCTTTCCACCTCCAGCCCCCACACCCATCACCCTCAGAAAATGATGCCAGTAAAATAAAGTGTTATAAATCCTGTGACATTTCCAGTCAAATTAAGTCAGCATTAAGGCAGCGTGTTTACAGTGTGTCCAAAAATCTTCTCTAATATTTACTGTGGTGTATAGTCCTAGAGGTGCGGGGGAGACGGATTTATATTACACATCCACCATTCACACCTGCCCCAAATGAGACTCAGTGACCTTGTGCCATCGGAAGGAACAAAGGAAATTCTTTCTTTCTTTCTTTCTTTCTTTCTTTCTTTCTTTCTTTCTTTCTTTCTTTCTTTCTTTCTTTCTTTCTTTCATCTCCTATCTATCTATCTATCTATCTATCTATCTATCTATCTATCTATCTATCTATCTATCTATCTATCTAATTTATCTATCTATCTCATATCTATCTATCTATCTATCTATCTATCTATCTATCTATCTTCCTGCTACTTGTAGTTCTACACATTGTGTAGCAGCCAAGGTAGCGATTACCTGTGCCCCATTTTTATATATATTTTAGAGGTGCTGGTTTAAATTTATTTTCTGTTGTATAGGTGGGGGAGTGGAATCTCCATGTGAGCTGTGCACTCCAGCCCATCTACATGGTGTTTTAATCAGAGTATCTGATAGCTGGATCCTTCTTTGCCCTGAAACTTACAGGCCAAAAGCCCAGGAGAGGCAAGATTGTCAGTGTAGGTCCTGTCTGACAGAAACTACCTTGTTGTTGGTAGATCGGTCAGACATATTATTGATAAAAAAATATATGCAAAGAGCTTCTACTTTTCATATAGTAAGTATAGCAGTAATGCAGTTTATGCTTTCATGTATTCACCGTTCACCTGTGACTTTGTTTATTAGGCAGTGTTCTGCTACTTGTAGTTCTACGCATTGTGTTGCAGCCAAGGTAGCATATACCTGTGCCCCTTTTTTATATAGGTGCTAGTTTAGTTCTCTTTTCTATCCATCTACTACTCCATTAATCTGTTATCTATATGTCTTGTCGCAGCTCAAGCTTGTGGTGGTCGCAGCTTGTGGTAGGGTCAGTAATGACAGACTCACAGATTTTGGGGTTAAAAGGCCAAACATCTTTTATTTTCGTCCAAAGACAGGACTTCCACGTTCATTAGTAACTCTTCAACATCTACATGTAGGTGACATAAAACTAAATAAATCACTTTGCCCATCTGGGCGCTAACTATACATCAACTTACCTCACCTAAGTACTCCCAAACTCCAACAGAGAGGAATCAGGCTTTCTACATCCAACAGGTCATGCAACTTCCAGGCTCTGACTCCCAATAAAGTTCTCAGCCCTGTCTTTATCCCTTCCGAAATGAAGAGCAACATGCAAAAATATTGAAAAATTATCAAAAAACTTTATTGGTCATATGTTAAAAAGTTACAAAACATAGAAGGAGGTGACAGACAAACACAGACGCCACCCTGGACCCTATATCAATATACATGAAACATATCTAGCACTCCTAGAATGGTGTTGCAAAAAAGGCCTATCGCATAAAGATCAATGTAATGAATCTGGGCCTTACTGAGGTCTGGCAAATATCCACATGTAAGGACATGTCAAGTGTCAGTGTCTCTATGTATTCACCAAGTGGATATTGCAGGACAACAGAAACAACACTAGTAATGCTAACACAACACCCAAAATCAGGGGCGATCACTGCACATGTCCATAGCATGGCCCTTTAAATAGCCCAGTTTCCTGTTCCCGAACTCTGGGAGTCATTACCCAATCAGCATATATTAAACATTACTCATATAAAAGATACAAACTTAATCAGGGGACTGGTTTTTCATCACTAAAATCATATTTACCCACCATACATCCAAAGTATCCCACCAGATTAGTTACATAGTAAAACCTTTAGTTTAGCAGCTTGTGCATCCCCTCTCACGTCACCGCAATCTTATAACATACATAGGTCTCATTAATACATTTGAGTATTCTTTTCCTCCGGACAGTACCAATATCCTACTTATATTTTTCACTTATATACCCATCATACCACGTTATTAAAGTTCTTCTCAAACTCATGCATCACACGTAACTCATAACCCCTCCACTCATTTTCACTACTGGTCACGTCATCTCAATGTTCTTAAAACCCGCCTCCTTCCCATTCATAAACTTGGTGTCACATGATTCAAGTATTCAATCACCATCATGTAGTTCAAAAGGTCCTCAACACAGGATAAGACTCATCCCGGAGATCTTACAAACCCGCCTCTTCCCCATTCGTCAGATTGGTGTCACATGATCCAAATATACAATCACCATCGCGTTTTTTCAAAGGTCCTCGACACAAGGATATTTGGATCATGTGACACCAATCTGATGAATGGGGAAGAGGCGGGTTTGTAAGATCTCCGGGATGAGTCTTATCCTGTGTTGAGGACCTTTTGAACTATATGATGGTGATTGGATACTTGAATCATGTGACACCAAGTTTATGAATGGGAAGGAGGCGGGTTTTAAGAACATCGAGATGACGTGACCAGTAGTGAAAATGAGTGGAGGGGTTATGAGTTACGTGTGATGCATGAGTTTGAGAAGAACTTTAATAACGTGGTATGATGGGTATATAAGTGAAAAATATAAGTAGGATATTGGTACTGTCCGGAGGAAAAGAATACTCAAATGTATTAATGAGACCTATGTATGTTATAGGATTGCGGTGACGTGAGAGCGGATGCACAAGCTGTTAAACTAAAGGTTTTTACTATGTAACTAATCTGGTGGGATACTTTGGATGTATGGTGGGTAAATATGATTTTAGTGATGAAAAACCAGTCCCTTGATTAAGTTTGTATCTTTTATATGAGTAATGTTTAATATATGCTGATTGGGTAATGACTCCCAGAGTTCGGGAACAGGAAACTGGGCTATTTAAAGGGCCATACTATGGACATGTGCAGTGATCGCCCCTGAGGAAGCCAGAGAGCGAAACCCGGGTCGGGCAGGAACTTGATGTATTTTATCTTTGTGATATGCCTGAAAACCACCTGTGTTTGTGAGTAAAATAAAACCATTTTTTACCAACTACTAAGAGGGTACTTCACTATATGCCGGTCGTTTAATCTTACAGAGGAGACGGTCTGAGGAGGATCGAACCCTTTGAGAGAGGAGGACAAAGGCTAATACCCTTATATATTCACCTGTGCTTCGTACGACGGATTTAGAAGCAGCGCGGTTTCAGACCCTTTACTGCATGAATTTTCCAGTGTGAATTACCCACCACACTACATTGGAACCAGCAGCGCAAGTAACTGTCCGTGTTTTTGGGATACAAGACTGACACTTCCTTTTTATTTCATACAACACCCAAAATGGTACTCACCAGCGAGTAGATGAAAGTAGAGGGACCAGGATGGCGTCAGCCCGACGCCCGTTTCGGCAAACCTTCGTCCGGGGGTAACGCCATATCTATGGTCTGTGATTTAAAAAGGCCCACCATCCAATCACACATGCGGATCAATGCGACGCATCAGTAGACGTCAGCGGGGCGGAACAACATATAGGCGCGAAGACTACGTAGCAGCAAAGCGCCGAATGTGCGCTCGACAATGTGTCACATGACCGGGCCCGATCACCGAACACAACATCAGATAGAAAACAACCATCGAAAGAGCTCATGGATTAAAATACCAAGAGTATTGGTAATCCATGAATACCTGAGGATGGTGTTAGCCCATATAAAGTAAACAGAATTATTAGGATACTGAAAGTGTCATTTATCAATACCTATGGATTGCTGCACAATGATACAGAGGGGTGAGGAGCGTGAATCTGTGCTGGGGTGATGGGGGTGAAGGGGAAAGGGGTGTGTAAAATTGTGCAGAACAATAATGTGAAATAAAAAATGACACATTTCACATCTGCAAAAGTAAAATGCATATCAGAAAAATAAGGTGCTATGTTACTAGATACATGATAAATAAAAAAGTGTATATACAATAATTTCATAATTTAAAAAAGTTAAATAGAAATTGATAGATGCAAAAAATATATGAATTACGTGTATAAGAGAATCATGATTAAATATAAGGATAATGAATATATGAAGACATGAGATATACACAGCACCAGCAGAGAATACATTTTATTTGGGACAAATTTGTATCCAGTATAGAACTACAGCCGAATACAGGGTGTATATTAAAAATTATCGTATTTTTCGCCCTATAAGACGCACCTGCTCATAGGACGCTGGGTTTTTGAAGAGGAAAATAAGAAAAAAAATATTTTTAACCAAAAGGTGTGCTTTTGAAGCAATGGTGGCCAGTGCATGACAGTATTATGGGGGGATCTGTGGATGGCACTGTTTTGGGGGGATCTGTGGATGGCACTCTAATGGGGGCATTTGTGGATGGCACTGTAATGGTGGCATTTGTGGATGGCATTGTAATGGGGGCACTTGTGGATGGCACTGTAATGGGGGCACTTGTGGATAGCACTGTAATGGGGGCACCTGTGGATGCCACTGTAATGGGGATGACACATACATAGCATCTTATAATATATGTGTCATTCATAGATCACCCCGATTACAGTGTCATTCATAGTCATTCATAGATGCCCCCATTACAGTATCATTCATAGGCATCCACAGGTGCCCCCATTACAGTGTCATTCTCTGGTGCCCCCATTACAGTGCCATCCACAGGTGCCCCCATTACATTGCCATACACAGGTGCCCCCATTACATTGCCATCCACAGATGCCCCCATTGCTAAAACATCTGGTCCACATTCATATTTATCTTAATAGTGACTCCTTAATCCCTAAAAGCTAACTACAGTAGCGCTCCCCCAACCTGCTATCCTCTAGTAGGCAGAGCGGTGCGGCGGCAGCTTGCAGCGTAACGTTCTCAATGACATCACCTGCCTGCTCCTCCTGCTTCATTCATAAACATAGAAACATAGAAACATAGAATGTGTCGGCAGATAAGAACCATTTGGCCCATCTAGTCTGCCCAATATGCTGAATACTATGAATAGCCCGTGGCCCTATCTTATATGAAGGATGGCCTTATGCCTATCCCATGCATGCTTAAACTCCTTCACTGTATTTGCAGCTACCACTTCTGCAGGAAGGCTATTCCATGCGTCCACTACTCTCTCAGTAAAGTAATTCTTCCTGATATTACTTTTAAACCTTTGCCCCTCTAATTTAAAACAATGTCCTCTTGTAGCAGTTTGTCTTCTTTTAAATATTCTCTCCTCTTTTACCGTGATGATTCCCTTTATGTATTTAAAAGTTTCTATCATATCCCCTCTGTCTCTTCTTGCTTCCAAGCTATACATGTTAAGGTCCTTTAACCTTTCCTGGTAAGTTTTGTCCTGCAATCCATGTACTAGTTTAGTAGCTCTTCTCTGAACTCTCTCCAAAGTTTCAATATCCTTCTGCAGATATGGTCTCCAGTACTGCACACAATACTCCAAATGAGGTCTCACTAGTGCTCTGTAGAGCGGCACGAGCACCTCCCTCTTTCTACTGTTAATGCCTCTCCCTATACACCCAAGCATTCTGCTGGCATTACCTGCTGCTCTATGACATTGTCTGCCCACCTTTAGGTCGTCTGATATAATGACCCCTAAATCCCTTTCCTCAGATACTGAGGTTAGTACTGTATCACTGAAAGTGGAAGGAGCAGGCAGATGACGTCAGTGAGGACGTTACGCTGCAAGCTGCTACCGCACCGCTCTGCCTACTAGAGGATCTAGATAGCAGGTTAGGGGAGCGCTACTGTAGTTAGCTTTTAAGGATTGAGGAGTGACTATTAAGATAAATATGAGTGTGAGCAAAGAGTCACTGTGAGCGGTGGGACGCCTGCCGCGTGTTGCCGACTCCGCCCCCTCCTCCCTCCATGCTGATACATCGCAGGCTGAGCGATGTATCAGCTTTAGCGTTAGGAAAATGGCAGTATTCGCCCCATAAGACGCACTGCCATTTCCCCCCCACTTTTGGGGGGAGAAAAGTGTGTCTTATGGGGCGAAAAATGCAGTACATTCTCTTGGGCCTAGTATAGTGGCCAAAATAAAATAATTTTGTTTCCAATACCGAACTGCATCTCAATACAGTGTGTATATTAAAAATTACATTCTCTTGGGCCTAGTGTAGTGGCCAAAATCTTTTTTTTTTGTATCCAGTACCGAACTACATCTCAATACAGTGTGCATATTAAAAATTACATTCTCTTGGTCCCAGTGTAGTGGCCAAAATCTGTATTTTTTTGTATCCAGTACCGAACTGCATCTCAATGCAGTGTGTATATTAAAAATTACATTCTCTTGGGCCTAGTGTAGTGGCCAAAATCTGTATTTCTTTTGTATCCAGTACTGAAGTGCATCGCAATACAGTTTGTATATTAAAAATTATATTCTCATGGGCCTAGTGTAGTGGCCAAAATCTGTATTTTTTTGTATCCAGGACCGAACTGCATCTCAATACAGTGTGTATTTTAAAAATTACATTCTCTTGGGTCTAGGGTAGTGGTCAAAATATATTGGTTTTTCTATCTAATACTGAACTCTGACAGTAAATTATCTGAATACAGTGTGTATATTACAAATTACATTATTCTGTGCATAATTTACTGTCAGAAATTTGTTGTATTTTGTTTCCACTACTGAACTGTATCTGAATACAGTGTGTATATTACAAATTTCATAATCTTCGGCCTAGTATATTGTCCTAAATCAGTTTTTTGTATCCAGTACCGTAGTGCATCTCAATACAGTGTGTATATTAAAAATTACATTCACTTGGGCCTAGTGTAGTGGCCAAAATCTGTTGTTTTTTGTACCCAATACCGAACTGCATCTCAATACATTGTGTATATTAATCATTAAATTCTCTTGGGCCTAATTTACTGTCAGAAATTTGTTGTATTTTGCTTCCAATACTAAAGTAGATCTGAATACAGTGTGTATATTACAAATTCCATTCAAAGTGTCCATAACCTGTGGGTTTTTGTATCTAATACTGTCCTGCATCAGAAAACTGTGTCCTTAGTAGTGATGAACGAAAAGACCCATATTCGATTTTACGATATTTGACTAATAATTCGCATCATATTCATCATATATTCGCGATTTCGCAATATTCGTTATTTCGCATTCAATATCATGACTTGCGATACATTTTTCAAGTTATATTCACGTGCGCATAGAATCTATTCGTTATTTATAACGTTTAAACAGCTTTACAGGTATTGAAAGCTTGAAATGGCGGGAGTCATTTGTGCGAATGGAAAGGTGCGAAAAAGACATACGAATTTTCTCAATACATGCAGCGTACTGGAGTCTGACACAACCTGTTAACGCTTGGTAGGAAAGGGAATACAAACCGCGAATAGATTAATGCGAATATTCAAGTGACGAACATTCGCAGGACAGTTTTTACCTATTAAGTTTTTACTCTGACAGGAATAATGGAAATTGTTATAGAAAGCATTTAAGGTTGGGGGAATTATGTCTGAATCTTTGATTTTCAAGATACAGTTTCCCTATCACTATCCATCTTAAGAGCGAATATTTGTAATTGCGAATATGGGGTCATGTATTCGACATATTTGCAAAATCTCGAAATCACGATATTCGAGATTAAAATTCGCTTTGCGAATATTTACGCTCAACACTAGTCCTTAGCAGACAGTAAAACAATCTGCGCCGCATCTACAGACAAAACTATTAATACGAAGATGGCACGCACAAAGGGAGGGGAAAGTGGGCGTGATGCTGATGGTTCACGCAGAGGCTTTGGCCCTGGGCTCAATGAAACTAATGAAAATAATGTAGCAGAGGGCCTCCAGGTGCGCTAAGCCTCTAAAACAATGAACGCAATGGCGACCCTTTTAGAGATTGATTGCCCAAACTGCAACTCGCAAAGTGCCCACACAATCATTTACCCTGAATACTACAGTCCAATATAGTATATCTTCCATCTTCCTTATTATTTAGCTATAGTAGCCAGCCTACAGTCAGTTTGCTGCCTGTGCCATTCATTGCGTACATGACGCTGATGATTGGAAGGAAAAGTGTAAGGCATATTGGTGCACCGATAAAAATTTGCATAGACTGGTATTTAAAAAAACAAACGAATATTCGCGATTACGAATATATTTTGAGATATATTTTGAAGTGCCGATATTCGCAATTAAAACTCGCAATTCCAGGGTCGATAAGGGTGAACAATCAGTAATCCGTGATGTCTAACATGCGTGTAACGCACGGGTCGTGGGAAAAGGCAGCCTAACACGAAGTCAGCCAAGTATGCCAGATTCCCAACAGGCAATACTTTGCTGTGGTCATCAGGAGGATGACTCTCATTCGCCTTATCCTCTTCCTCCTCTCCTGCCCATCTATGCAGAACAGATGGAATAAACCTGCTATTGTTACTACCCTCTGTAGATTAGGCAACTGTCTCTTGCTCCTCTTTCTCCTCCTCATCATCATCCTCCAATTCACACTGCTCACAAAGCATGGCCCACATGTAGAACGTAGAGTTCCAGCGTGTGCTCACGTCGCACAATAGTCTGTTAGCTGGCAAATACAAACGCTAGAACAGCGTTTCAAAACCGACGGCAGCTCTAAATGACTTTTGGAAATGGGCACACACATGGTGCACCTTCACCAGTAGCTCAGACAAAATGGGGTAGGTTGGGAGAAAATTGAAGAACACATGGCCTAGGCATAGTATGGCGGAATACCCGGAAATTAAGGTGCGGACAAGAAAAGGCATTTTCTATATAGTTCTGGCAATGTGCTTTGCGGAACCGCAGATCTGTGGATCCGCAAAACACATACGGACGTCTGAATGAGCCTATATGCGATTTTTTAAACTACTACAGCCTGCCAGCGCACGATCAGCGCTGGCAGGCTGTAGTTAAAGGGCTTCTGTCACCCCCCTTAACCCATTTTTCACTAGCTGACATTAGCTATTTGCTAATGTCAGCTGAGTTGAAATATATATTTTTTACCTTATCTGAAGCTGGCAATTCTGTTAAAAAGGCACTTTTATAATATTCAAATCATCTTCGCTACCAGCAGTTAGGCGTATACTTGCTGGTAGCGCCGCATCTAGATGAGTTATGCACGCCCTTCCTCGCTTGATAGACAGGGCCAGCGCTTCTCTCCCGCACTGGCCCTGTCTGAAGATGAATCTCGCGCCTGCGCTGCATCGCCAGTAGTCGGCGCAGGCGCTTGAGTGAAGGACGCGAGCTTGCCGCTCTCGCTCAGTGCGCCTGCGCCGACACGCCACCTCTAAACCCGCTTTCCTTCCGGGTGTAGCGGTGACGTAATCGGCGCAGGCGCACTGAGGACGGAGCGGCAAAGCTCGCCCTTCACTCAGAGCGCCTGCGCCGACTACTGAGCGGTACGGCGCAGGCGCGGGATTTCATCTTCAGACAGGGCCAGTGCGAGGAGGAGAAAGCGCTGGCCCTGTCTATCAAACAAGGAAGGGAGGGTGCATAACTCATCTAGATGCGGCGGCTACCAGCAAGTATACGCCCAACTTGCTGGTAGCGAAGATGATTTGAATATTATAAAAGTGCCTTTTTAACAGAATTGCCAGCTTCAGATAAGGTAAAAAATATATATTTCAACTCAGCTGACATTAGCAAATAGCTAATGTCAGCTAGTGAAAAATGGGTTAAGGGGGGTGACAGAAGCCCTTTAAAGTTCTTCCTGACGCGATCCTGTGAGCACGCGTGCACGCTCACAGGAAATCTCGCCTCTCGCGAGATGACACGCCGACGCGTCAAGGAGGAACATCCCGGCCGCCCGCAGGACGCATCCCTGCGTTAGTCGTTTGGGAGGTGGTTAAGGTGCTGTGATGCCATGTGGTGGATGGTGTTGAGGTTGCTAGTGTTCCCAACCCTACTCATTTAGCTTCCAGTGTACTGTCTTTCCCCATTAAGTTCCCATGTTTGAGTGTTTGTTGTTATGGTTTGAGTTAGTTTATTAATAGGATATAAAATATGTTATGGTTATTGTTATGTATGAAATGTTGAGTTCTTATTTAGGTATAGCACAGTTGCAGTTCGCAAATTACAATTCTTTTATCGTCCCCAATGTCCTCCAAAAAGCCCCAGACTGCGGCACACAACTATCCCTTGGCAAGGGAGATTTGCACAAGGGGGAACAGTTGCAGGCCTGTTTATTGTGGCCCACCTTCTCCCTTTTGCCACCACACAGCCTCTTCCAGCCTGTTGCGGCGCTGTGGATCCCTCTCTCTCTGTCCTTCTGTACTCGCTCGGCTTTCCAGCTTCCCAGGTTGGGTCAGTGATGTCATCGTCCCCCATCTCCTCTTCTACTTACTCACTCTGGCCATCCTCCTCACTTGTGTTGACCTAACAAGACCCTCACCTATTGACAACTGTGTCTTATCCGCATCATCCACCTCGTGAAACACTAATTGCCATTCCCCTCGTCATCTTCTGACTGTGGATGCTGAAGAGTTTGGGGATCAGCTCACATGCTATATTCTTTTCTATGTTTCAGACTTGGAAGGAAACATAATTTGCTTTCCCTCGGTGGTGAATCCTTCACGTACGTGTTTTTACAGGATTCTGGTTTTTGTACAGTGGCACAGGGGTAAATAAGTATTTCAAGCGTTTTTAAAAAAAATATGTTAGGCGTGACTCCATTTTCTCCTTTCAACTTTGAAGATGCATTTTCAGGAGATATTAGACCCTTTCACATTTGGGGCTTTGAGGAATTATAATTATCAGCAGACACTTGAAAGCATGTCCGTTTCCAGGGGGGAATGACCATTCAGGAAATCTCTTTTATCCTGGATTTGTCTTTTTAAGGATTGACCATCTTTCTTTATATTGTGGAAAACATTATAGGTAATACAGTCAAATGTTGATATCCCTAGATTGACAACTAAAGTTTTAATAAAATCTATTGTATTCCTTTTTTTCATTGTATGTGCCACTTTCCCTAAATCTTTCTTTGGGGTAGACAATAAAATTTCAAGAAAGTCAGATAGCAGCTTGTAATTGTGGTATAGTTCCGGTAATGAGTTTCCATAGTGTAAAGAGGCAACAAATGCTGACCGCCAATCCCTGATCTAACTCTGCTATGTAACGTTATCTGGAACCCAAACGAAAATTCAGATTAGAAAATAGTCATTCTTTCTCTGTAGCCTGTGCTGACCAGGTCAATTAACTTTTTAGGTGGTCAGATCAGCAGGCCCTTGTTCCGAATGTTTTTGACGATCCCCAGCAGGCCATCGATCATAATTTTTCAAGGGTGTGTATGATGCCCTCCTTTATGTGTGTCGGTTCCTCGTAATATTTGGCAGCCCTTTCACTTAGTGCATAGGTTTTATGAGTGTAGCAGTGTACCTGAACAATTGTAGCACCATGCGAATGAGACCCTCCTTTAAGTGATATACAGTGCTTCTTTTTTGTAAGTTTTGGCAGCATTTGCACTGTATATACAATTTGAATATACAGGAAAGAATGTTTCCTAACAATTTCCTCTAAAAATGTTTTTTTTTTTTTTTTTTTTGTGGGGGCTGGATTTTGGGCGCAATTTTGTCTCTCTATAAAAGTGGCGGACAACTGGGACAACGTGGTTCCCAGCAGCAATATTGGAGTCCAAGATACACCCAGACATGTTCCCATGCTGTTCCAGATCCATTTCGGTGGTGTTTTTGTTACTTTTTGAACTTTTCCAATGGACCAGACACCCTCCCCTCATCCGAGCATGGGGTGCCTGGTTGTCTCCCATTGACTTCCATTATACTCGGGTGCTCGGCCGAGCGAACGAATATCGATATGTGTTCGGACCAAGTACCCGAACACCCGAACACTTAGGTGCTTGCTCATATCTATCTATCTATCTATCTATCTATCTATCTATCCATATATCTATCTAGATGTTGAAGGAATCACAGCACTCCAATGAGCTTTTTTCAAGCAATGTGATATCATGCAAAAACAAGGTATATATAGAAAATCCTTGTGGCATCATAATGAGATCAATTAGACATAATTGTTAGAAAATAAACACAATCAAGTACATCATCCAAGCAACAGTTGTAATTGGGCTTCAGTTTTGTCCCCATTCATTGTCAATGGGAACAAAACTAAACTGAACAGAATGGAAGGCTCCAAAATGCATTCTGTTCCTTTTAGTTGCATTCCCATACCCGAGAGCAAACCGCAACATGTTGTAGTTTGCTTTCCGTCCTGGGATGTGGAGCAAGACGGATCCGGCATGACCCCCAATGTAAGTCAATGAGGACGGATCCATTTTCACTGCCACAATCTGCCACAATAGAAAACCGTCTTTCAAGGGAGTTCCTGACGGATCCGTCTTGACAATGTTTAAGATAATACAACCGGATCCGTTCATAACTGATGCAGATGGTCGAATTATCAGTAATGGAAGCTCTTTTGCTGAACCCTGCCGGATCCAGTAAAAACGCTAGTGTGAATGTAGCCTTAGACACATAGGTATAGATATAAAACATTAAAATGGGGATCATATATAATTGTGAGAACTTATAATGAGCAATGATTGAAATGAGCCCTAAGATTTATTCACGCCTAAGGGTCCGACTTAGTCCGGCGATCACTGCTGTGCACTGCCGTGCTGCGCAGTAGCCCCACCCCCAGTATAGTCAATGGGGACAGAGCGGCAGCACGGCAGCACATGGGTACCTGCGGCATGGCGGATCCGGCGGGCTGTTCACCTGCCGAAACAGCCGGCCAGATAGCCATGCCACTAGTGTGAAAGTACCCTTAGGCGTGAATAAAGTTGGGGGGGCCTGGGCACTTGCATCAAACGTGCCGCCCCTGGGCACTTGCGATGGCTTATTTGAATGTCTTTCTAACTTGATTTTTGGTGCTTTGGAGACTCTCACAAACTAAACAAAATGAATATTAGCTTCATGTACTTGTATCCCACACAGCTTTATAATCAGTTTAAATCCTGGCCAGTAGGTGACAGAGTCCCTTTAATATTCAAGATTCTCTAGAAGAATTGCTTAACTTCCAATGGCTTAATCTTGAACATAAAAACCTGGAATGTGAAACCAAGTCCAAAATAGCATCAATAATTGCTCAACTGCAGGAAACGTCATCTCTTATTTCCATATTTACCAAGCATTCAAAAGGTCATTTAAGTCATGATCTTCATCTGCACACAAAAAAGGCCCTGTGCAAGCCAAAGCGGCATCCAAAAAGGCCACTATGGAAGCTAAAGCAGCATCCAAAAAGGCCACTATGGAGGCTAAAGTGGCATCCAAAAGAGCCGAGATGGAAGCAGCAGAAGCATCCAAAAGAGCCGAGATAGAAGCAGCAGAAGCATCCAAAAGAGCCGAGATGGAAGCTCTGCAGGACACGCTACATCCATGGCAAGGTAAAGTTTCCAGAACAAGCTGCTAGCAGAAGTGAAATAGAGACAGTTCCAGCTTGAGGGAAGTGGATGTAGAAGACCCTGTTAAGCGCACAAAAGACTACGTGCTAAGCCAAAATAGCGAACCTCTATTTGCTTAAAACGTTCCTGACGGTTCAGATGTTTCTCTAGGACAACAAGGCGCAGATCCTTTTGCACAACCCTGCATTCAAGGTCAGTTCAATGCTGTACCCATGCTGCATCCTGTACCTCCTTCACACATCACAGTGCACCAAGACCCTACACCTCTGGAACCTCAATGCATAGGTACCCAGGTCTAAACCAATATACCTGCAAGTTGTGAAAGCCCTGGCAACCATAACGGTGCAGCTTCACGTGTAACTTATGGACTCTAAACCAGCTCTCAAACTGAATGCCTATGCAGCTCCATATGTTCCTATGTCTCTTAATCCGACTACCACAAACAAAATGATCAGAACTTCTCAACCCACAATTTCATGTCTGAAGTCAGCAAAGTCAGACATGTCAGAGTTTGCAAGGTACAGTACATGGTCCAGCGTGACCTTACCAAAACCAACCTTACCAGGTTTAATGATTATCCCAAAAACTACAGAGGCTGGAAATGTGCTTTCAGGACTGCAAGTGATGATCTTGGCATCATAGCTGCTGAAGAACTTGACCTGCTATTCAGATGGCTTGGCCCGCAATCTACAGAATGTGTCAAGAAACTCAGATCTGTAAACATTAATACTCCTGCAACAGGTCTAATTCCTGCTTGGGAGAGACTACAACGGAGCTTTGGCAGTCCGGAAGCAATAGAAAATGCTCTGTTTAAACAGCTTTAAAGTTTCCCAAAAATATCTGGGGAAGAGAATAATAAATTCCAGGAGCTCAGTGATCTACCCTTAGAATTCCAGCTGGCCAAATCAGACACTCACCTACCTGGCCTCAGTTACCTGGACACTGCTTGTGGAGTAAACCCAATAGTTGCCAAACTGCCATGCAATATACAAGAAAGGCGGACTACCCTCATGGACTGTCGACCATGTGCAAGCACTTCACCCAGTCCAACACAGAACTGAGCCATCAGCTCAGTCACCGTAAGTGGCAAAGCATGGCGGGGAGAAAATAGATACAATAGCACATTCCAGTACTGTATCTTCATCATATACAGACATTTACTGTGAAGGTCTCGGTGATAAGTCTTTTGCAAAGATATGCCTAGTCAAGATATACCCCAAGGATTAACCAGAAAGAATCTTAAAGGTGTATACCATCCTGGATGACCAAAGCAACTGATTACTTTGAAGCCCTTACACATTAGGTACTTGTAATGGCGTCACAGAGGTCTCTGGAAGGAGAGCCATTAGACTTATGGTAGCTTCACTTGACAACAATGTCAGGATACCCTTGCCAATTTAATCTAACCAGACACCATCTAAGAGAATTATAAGCCAGACGTGGCTCTTGATCATACTCATCTAAACTCTATAGCCAAGGAAATGCCATCTCTTGACAAGAGCACAAACATCCTACTACTGCTTGGCATAGACATTCTCTGGGTACACAAGGTACAACAACATATCAATTGACCTCCCAATGCTCCATTTCCCCAATGCCCTAATCTAGACTTGGTGATTATAGGTAATGTTTACATGGATCAGACTAAGGAGCTTTCTAAGATTTCCTCATTTAAAACCTATGTCTTACCAAATGGTCACAGCAATTTTCAACCATGTCCGCATCATTACTGGGTGAAAGAGAAGTTCACTGACTGTAAGTGTCCACACGACCATCAAGATAACATTTCTTCTTCCTTGTCCTTGGATGACAGCCTTGGATCAGCAGTCTTTAGCAGTGAAGACAACAAACTAGCACCTGAAAGAGAGGATAAGGAATTACTTAAGATTATGGAAAATGAGTTTGCCCAAGACAATTCCAACAGCTGGGTAGCACTATTACCCTTCTGCTTTCCAAGAACAAAACTACCAAACAATCTACAACAAGCAGTTGCTAGATTAAAGAGGACCTTAAAAAGGAAACCAGAAATGGAGAAAAATTTTGTGGACTTTATGCAGAACATATTTGACAGACATATTTGCAGAATCTGCACCACCACTAGAAGAAGAAGAATGCTGGTACCTCCTATGCTTTCGCATGTATCACCCTCGCAAATCTAAACAAATTAGAGTGGTGTTTGATTCAGGCGCTCAGTAGAAAGGTTTCTCTCTCAACAACCAGCTCCTCACTGGGCCCAATCTCAACAACAATCTCATGGGAGTGTTAATTCGCTCCTGACAAGAACCTGTTGCAGTAATGGTTGACATCCAGCAAATGTTCCACTACTTTATTGTCAGGGAAGACAACAGGAACTACCTCAGGTTCATATGGCACAAGGACAATGATGTCAACAGCGAGGTCACAGATTACCGCAGTAAGGTACATGTCTTTGGCAATAGCCCCTCTAAGGCTGTAGCAATCTATGGATTGAGAAGGACAGCTCAAGGAGGAGAAGAGGAATTTGGATCTGATGCTCGTCAATTTGTTGATAAGAACTTTTATGTGGAAGATGGACTGAAATCCTTAACTAGCAGTTAAGAAGCAATTGATCTCCTCACCAGAACACAGGAAATATTGTAGCAAATCTCAGACTTCACAAGATTATCACAAGATTAACAGTCCAGAAGTAATGAATGCTTTTCCCTCTGTTGACCATGCTACCAATTTGAAGGACTTTGATCTTGGTTCTGATTCCCCTCCCATTCAATGCAGCCTAGGTTTTCTGTGGGACATCAAGCAAGCTACATTCACATTCCAAGTGTAGGCTTGTGACTAACATTTCACTAAGTGGGGAATCTTGTCTGTTGTGAATAGTATCTACAATCCTCTTGGATTTATACCTCCGATTACCATTCATGCCAAGATGTTGCGGAGACAGTTAGCTGCAGAAAACGTTGACTGGATCACACCCCTACCTACCTACTGAAAAACAACACAAGTGGAAGGCATGGAAGAAGTCTTTAAAAGTGTTGGAGTAACTTTGAGTACCACGTTGCTGTGTTCCCATTTCTCTTACAGCTGCTGTCAGAAAGGAAGCCCACATCTTCTTGGATGCATCCATTGAGGCCATAGCTGCAGTAGCCTACCTGAGGGTGTCTGAAGTTAACAGCAAGCCACATTGTGGATTTCTCTTGGGAAAGGCCAAACTAACTCCAAAACCTTCCCACTCTGTCCCAAGACATGAACTTGCATCACTGTATATCTGTCCTAGCAAACCCCAATTTTCTTGTTCAAAGACTCTTGTTCATTACCTGCTGGTTTCAGTTATGAATTGGTGGAACCCCAGTCCGACCAAGAAATCAGACCTACGAACTCTATGTTCTATACTACAGTGATTCCTAAGTTAAGGCTCAAGATACACAGCTTTGAGCGTTTCTCAAAATGCTAATATCTTGTAAGAGCGATTGCTCATCTAATCCACATTGCTTGATCCTTGCCAAAGGACTTCCACAGTTGACACATCTGTAAGGATCACCCTTCAGTTGCCAATATTGAACTTGAAGAAAAGGTCATCATTCAGCATGTGCAGCAAAAAACTTACTATCAGGAGATCGATAGCATCACAAAGGGTGTGTGCCTAAGAGCAGCACCTTTTTTTACACTAAACCCAGTGATTGATAACCACAATTTGCTAAAAGTGGGCGGACGGATAAAAAAAACCTGATCTGTGCAGCATGGAACAGTGCCCGGTTGGAATCATATTACTACATTGTTGGTACGACACCATCACGAATGAAGGCATGAAGGCAGACAAGTTTACAGAAGGTGCTATTCGATCATCCGTTTTGTGGATTGTGGGAATTAAAGGGAACCTGTCATCAACTTTATGCTGACCTCACTGAGGGCAGCATAAATTAGCGACAGGAATGCTGATTTCAGCGGTGTGTCCCTCATGAGTTAAAAGTCAATGGTTGCCAAGAACCAGCGTCATATTATTTGCAGCACAGACATTGAAATAAGTCAAATCTACTTGAGAAGAGTCACGGTTATTCATAATCTCCTGCACTCTCACCCATCTGCTGATGATTGGCAGTTCTCTCCTAGAGAGAAAGGGAGAAAACTAGGTAGAAGACTGTCAGTCATCAGCAGGTGGGCAGGGAGAGCAGGAATTTATGAATAACCATGACTCTTCTCAGGTGGCCGTGACTCTTTTCTAGACCCCGTCTGCAATGATTGTAATGTTGGTTCTTGGCAACCACTTACTTTTAAATTTTAAATGACAGACCGCTGAAATCAACTCACCTGTCTCTACTTTATTCTGACATTAGTATGGGCAGCATAAAGTTAATGACAGGTTCCCTTTAAGAGATGTGTCTCTTCAGTGCTTCATAAATGCGTTAAGTGCTATAAGTTAAGAGGGAGACATGAAAAACAACAGAACGTTTGAGCACGGACCCACCCTTTACCTATGTTGGAGTGGATGCCTTGGCCCATGGTAGGTCATTACATGTAAAACTCGTGGTGGAGCCGCAAACAGCAAAAGGTGGGCTGTGATATTTACCTGCCTTAGCACTAGGACAGTGCACATCGAAGTGATTGAATCAATGTATTCGCCTATCTTTGTAAATGCTCAGAACAACTACTATATGTTGGTAAAAAGAATGGGGAAGCTGGTAGGCAGTATGACTGCAAGATCATATTATAGAGGTTTTTTTTCTGTCACATAGGTCAGCACATGAGCTATTCACATAAAACGATGAAGAGAATTTTATTGTACAGTATTTTTATCAAGATTAGTTGCAAAGCTGCTTCATTTGCCTTTTAGATACACCGGGAAGTGTTTTTTCCAGTCCTCTTCCTGCTTGAAAATATTCCCATCAAAACCAAGGCAATTATTGTTGGATCTATTATTGGTTGTTAAGATTTTATTATATTTGAAGGTCAATTACAGACACCCAGTGGGACACTGCAAAGGGTTAATTATTGCTAAAAGGAGTTAATTCCATGTTGCTGAATTAAATGTTGTGAATTCCTCTTAAATCACTTTATTTCTTTGTGCACTATGTATAGCTAATAATAATATATGAGCAATATATGCTTATCTAACGTGGTTAGGTTGCCAGGGTGATAGACGATCTAGTTAGTTAGTGTCTAGTCAACAGAGCTACAAGCAAGACGTGTATATGCTAGCTCCAGCAAAGTACGCCCAGAGACAGGGGCGTGCCCCGAATGTTTATGCTGGTGTGATTTTTTCTTATTTTATTAGGCTATGCCTAGCCGCCTGGGCAATCCCACAGCACTGGCGGGGACCTCTTACTGGCACATTATTGGGGGCATCTATGGGGGCACTTCTTACTGGCACATTATTGGGGACATCTATGGGGGCACTTCTTACTGGCACATTATTGGGGGACACTATGGGGGAATCTACTGAGGCCACAAAGAAGGGGTATTTTGTATGGGGGAAAGGGGGAGAGGAACACTATGGGGGCTTCTACTGAGGCCACAAAGAAGGGGTATTTTATATGGGGGGAGAGGAACACTATAGGGGCTTCTACTGAGGCCACAAAGAAGGGGTATTTTATATGGGGGGAGAGGAACACTATGGGGGCTTCTACTGAGGCCACAAAGAAGGGGTATTTTATATGGGGTGCTCTGTGTGGTACTAGTATTATCAGGGGGTTTATCTGTTTCTGCAGTATAGTATTGGGGAGCAAAGAGGCACAGTATTGGGGGTAGTAGGATGATTTATCCAGAAGATGGCAGGATGATGGATGGGAGGATGATGAAAAGTAGTAAACTAAGATTTTTTTTGTCAAACTGCAGAGATGAAAAATGGCGGAAAAATGGTGGTCTGGTCTGCAGGTCTGAAAGGAGAAGATGAGTAAAAAGAACATCTACATCGAAGGAGACGTCACTGGATGTAAGAGGTATGGGGCGCTGTATTACCCTGTATTTCTGTAGTGATGGGAGCAGGGGCGTAACGATCACCGGAAGTGCCCCTCCTGAGACCAGGCTCTGGATCCGCCACTGTCCCACAGATCATCCCACAAACCCCCCTTGTGCTTGTTCCGTTACTTGAAGGCTGCACAGGCATGAGTTCAGAACTTCAGTCACTTCGGTGCGCAATTCTGTTCTGCGGCGCGTGATCCCGCGAGACCTGTCGTGGGAGGTCACGGGTCTTGCGGGATCTCGTGCCGCAGAACAGAATTGTGGACCGAAGTGACTGAAGTTCTGAACTCATGCCCGTGCAGCCTTCAAGTAACGGAACAAGTACAAGGGGGGTTGATGATTTCCAACTTCCTACACTTGATGATGGGTTCCTTCACAGATTACAACTGATTATTGGGCATCCCAGCATCACAATCTGTGATTAGTTTATAGTTGGGGGGTTTGCTTAATTTTAAATTAGGCTGACCATAGGTTAGAATAATCTGTGGTGTTGCCCAGACTGCTAGGCCCTTCACTGTAGTTATTAACCCTTTCAGCAGTCCCCATTCACTGAAGGGGGGACTGCTGAAAGGGGTTATTAACTACTGTGAAGGACCCCCCCTCGGTGGTGATAGGGGTGTGGCTTCATGGGGTTGGGGCATGGCTTAATGGGGGCTCATGCCCCGGGTTTCTTCAGACCCCAGCAACGCCCCTGCCCAGAGAGAAGTCTCTTCCAGAAAACCATACTCCTGAGACTTAAAAGCTGCCAGAAAGCTACTTAACTGAGAGAATACCCCTGAAGGAATGAGATCAGCCATCTTAGAAAGTCTAGAACACCATCCAGGCCAACAGTAAGGTAACTCGGTTATGGCAAGACTACTGTGAAATGGGTTAATTGTCTCCGGCACCCATCAGTCTGCACCCCTTGGCCCAGGAGTTAACGAGTACATCATAGCATGCCTATGGTAATCCAGGAAAGTTGCAAAGTGTATTCATAGTGGGACTAAGGGGCTGCTACTTCCATCATTGTCGCTGCCCATACACAGCCATTGGGGAGAAGTAGGCTCTGTGGAATTCCTCAGGATTGTACCTGATTTATGCCTGTACTGCATTACCCCTCATCTGCTGTAAAAATACAGTTTTTTGTTATCACTAAACTTGGCCTGGACATTGCCTCCTCTATCAGCTCCTGCCTTGCACCCTGCCAACTACCTAGCATCAAGGACACCTCAACTACCATCAGGTTGGAGCTCTAGTAGGTCAGGGAAGAAAGGGTGCACCCTGCATTCACCACTACTACTCCTCTCTGCCCTGCACCTCCCCTCTGCTACACAAGGAATTAAGGAAACAATTAAGAGGCTTCTGAATGTTTTATGACTTCTAATAAATGTAATAAATCTCCGTCATGAAATATGTCACGCAATGCTGGAATGGCGATTCATTATAAGATGCCATCTGTGCTGGATTGTTCTGAGTTGTGTATCCTGCAAGTGTGTGGCATAAAATGGTATTTTATTGGCCAATGTACAGCCCATATGCCGATGTACAGCACGCCTGTGGTTGCCGCCAGTATGCTGACCAACAGAGTTATTCAATGTGTAGCGATGTTCAATGCATTACATTTATAGGATGTCTGTTTGCCACCAGTTCCCAATAAGCTGAAATAACCGGAAAAGTTTGTGTCTAATATGAAAATGTGAAGAGACTGATTTGGAAGGACTAACTTAAAGGGGTTGTGTCATCTCAGACAATGGGGACATATAGCTAGGATATATTTATTTATTTTACGCACTTATATAGCACTGACATATTCCATAGTGCCTTACAGACATTAGCATCAAGCTGTCCCCAATGGGGCTCACAATCTAAGGATATGCCCCCATTGTCTGATAGGTGCGGGTCCCACCTCTTACACGGAGTGCTGTCCGACTTGTCTTGCTGCTGGTTCAACATTGACTTTATGAAGTATATCTTCTGGGATGTGTCAGTCATCACTATGCTACACACTGACCACAAGTGCTGCCGCGTGCTGTCTTCTTCTGTGGCCTAGTTATAGGCCGATTACACCACATACCACTTTAGCACTTCATTGTTTGATATTTACTTTACTCAGAAGAATGATTGATGAATGTTATTCCTAAATATATGGTAACTCCAATCTGAAGGATATTATTAAAGTGTAATAGTACTCCGCTGTGATATTTGCTTATACACACCTAATAATTAGCAGTAATTGAACTTTTTTATTGTTATAGGTATGGAACCTAACACCAAGGAATGCAGAACCTCCCCAGTTCTTCTAAATCTTCTGGAACTATTGTTCATTTTCTTTATGGTCGTTTATATGAAATAAAACCCTCATTCACAAAGCATCAAGCATTATGGTTGTGATATATGCATATGTAATGCACGTCAATGAAAAAATTCCACTCTAGATTCTGATGTAACAACCTGACAATTATAGAAAGAAGAACAAAATAGAAAACTACTGGAGTGGGGCTACTAATGCACTGCTCATCTCTACAGCCAGAAGAAGTCTGCTCCTTCTCCAATGCTGAATTTTTCCTTACAAAAAGTATTTCAGCCACCACCCCCCCTATATTCTGTACCTGTTCTTACAGATTATGCAATGAGCAGGCACCATTTTTTGCTGTTTGTTTCATGTACTGTTCCTTTGTGCTGCACAGCATAACTTCTGGTCACCCCAACTATTACATTCCAGAATACATGACTTTTTTTTCTGTCTATGTAGCTGTATGTTGTCTTGTTTGTAACTTGTCAACTGATTCGGCCGGATTGAACCCATATCTAATTTTCCGAATCTAATAATCTGCAAGCGCCAGATAAATCGAACACAATTAATTTACAGAATAAGTAGAATAAAAAAAAAGGAAAAGTATTACTGAATCTATAATTCTTATAAATGTAAATCATAAAACATGATTAATTTTTAAGCATGACGTACTATATTAGTGCAGAATGGGGTTCCCTATTCCAGCATGTACCTATAGTGCTTCTGCTCATCTCGGGCTAACACTAGGAACAATTTACATACTGTGTATGGCCTTTTATGGAACTTTGACGCCCTCTAGTGTTGGAAGGGAATATTTCACAATAACCCGGAGACCTCATAGTGCTTAGTCCAGAGATAAACCAGATTATGCTATTTGTGTTTTATAATCTACAGTGCTTATTTCTCAAAAGTTTATGATGCATGGTGTATGGTATGAGAAAGGCGTCTTTACAGGTGCAGCCTCAGGCGGCAGAATGACTATGCACACCACTGTTTGTAATTTTATTACTGCATTACAAGTAGTTTTTATATAAATTTCTGTCTGAATGACTGATGAAATGCATAAACAAATCCATAACATAGACTTCAGCTTCCCTCACCTAGTTCCGATCTGTCTTCTGATTTTGCCGTCCGTGCCCAGTTAATTGCATTCTTCGTGTTGATACACAATAATAATAACTTGAACACATGAATAATCTGAATTTCCCAACCATCAGTCTAATTATTATTGTATCTGAATGCCATTTATCAAGCGTAATGGGTTAGGATACAAGAAAATCCTATGTGGGCCCTATGAGGCCCATGGACAGAGAGGCCTAGTTCTTCTTCTCCCTTCCGCTACTCTCTCTGGTAAGATTTCATGCAGGATTTCTCCAGACAAGATATCTCGACCCAAGGATCATGAAGAGGGTATTGAAGTAGTAAGAAAAATCAACGATGGGACAATTTGGACCCCTCTGTCTTTTATGTATAGCACTGGAAACAAGGGCAACATTTAAAGAGGTCACAATATAAAAATAACAATTGAAAAGACAGGTGCACTCTGCGGTCTTACTAAACCCTCATACTGATGTTAAAATTGAGAGATTAGCCAACATATCCTACTATGGAGGACATGTCTGAGCCCGAGCACCGCGCCAAGGTTTCTCAAGTACAGTAGCTCGGGACCTAACACTCACCTACCTGTGCTGTATGGGCAATACCAGGGGCCAGTGGGCGCATTACAGGAGTGTAAAAGGCCGGCTCACAGCAGACTCCACAGTCACCTCCAGCATGTAGCCATGCCAGCAATGGGAGGAGGGAGAAGGCTGTGAGCCCCACCCAAGACTGGCTGATATGGCCCAGGCCTCACAGGTGCACCGAAATGTAGCCTGTGGATGGAAAATCAGGCACATTTACATAGGAGTTTATACACCTCCAATCATCTCTATACATACAGTTGTGTTCAAAATTATTAAACCCCCAATGCTGTAAAGGGTTTTAGGGAATTTAGTGTACATTTGTAATTGTGTTCAGAATGAAATCTTACAAGGACTTTTTAAAGAACCAAATGCAACTAAAATGACATCAATTGTTTTTGTAATACAGTATTAAATGTTTTTTTGTGATTTCTTCATTGACACAATTATTCAACCCCCTAAAGACTACCACTCCTAAGAACAGAGATTCATTCAAGTGTTTTCGATCAGGTATTGAAAACACCTCTGGATGTCAAGGAGCAGCAATCAAGCATAATAAGCACCAATTAGGCAGATGTAAAATGACTGTGATACTCAGCTCCTTCTAGACATTTACTGGTGTTTTACAAACATGGTGAAGTCAAGAGAATGGTCCAGGAAGACAAGAGAAGAGGTGATTTCTCTTCACAGGAAGGGCAATGGCTATAAGAAGATTGCAAAGATGTTAAACATACCAAGAGACACCATAGGAAGCATCATTCGCAAATTCAAGGCAAAGGGCACTGTTGAAACGCTACCTGGTCGTGGCAGAAAGAAGATGCTGACTTCGACTGCTGTGCACTACCTGAAGCGCAAAGTGGAGAAAAGTCCCCGTGTGACTGCTGAGGAACTGAAAAAAGATTTGTCAGATGCGGGTACTGAAGTTTCAGCTCAGACAATAAGGCGCACACTGTGTAATGAAGGCCTCCACGCCAGAACTCCCAGGCGCACCCCCTTGCTGTCTCCAAAGAATAAGAAGAGTCGACTGCAGTATGCCAAAAGTCATGAGGACAAACCACAAAAGTTTTGGGATAGTGTTCTGTGGACTGATGAAACAAAATTAGGGCCCATGGATCAACACTATGTTTGGAGGAGGAAGAACAAGGCCTATGAAGAAAAGAACACCTTGCCTACTGTGAAGCATGGCGGGGGTCAATCATGCTTTGGGGCTGTTTTGCTTCTACAGGTACAGGGAAGCTTCAGCGTGTGCAAGGTACCATGAATTCTCTTCAGTACCAGGAGATATTGGATGAAAATGTGATGCAGTCCGTCACAAACCTGAGGCTTGGGAGACGTTGGACCTTTCAACAGGACAATGATCCCAAGCATACCTCCAAGTCCTCTAGAGCATGGTTGCAGATGAAAGGCTGGAACATTTTGAAGTGGCCATCGCAGTCACCAGACTTAAATCCGATTGAGAACCTCTGGTGAGACTTAAAGAAAGCAGTTGCAGCGCGCAAGCCTAAGAATGTGACTGAACTGGGGGCTTTTGCCCATGAAGAATGGGCGAAGATACCCGTAGATCGCGGCAAGACACTTGTGTCAAGCTATGCTTCACGTTTAAAAGCTGTTATAACTGGAAATGGATGTTGTACTAAGTACTAAGATTGAATGTCACTTGGGGGTTGAATAAAACTGATAATGATGTGAGCACAGAAAAGACATTTGTGGTTATTTCATTATAAATGTTATATTATATTTGTCTGACTTACAAGTGCCTCTCTGATTTAATTGTAAACAAGATGACTGAAATGATCAAAATCAATGTCAAACTGGCCAAAACACTCAATTTCAGTGGGGGTTGAATAATTTTGAACACAACTGTAAAATAACTGAAAAAATGGCATGGTGTTAAACAGGCAGGAAGTGCTCAAATCCAAATGCAGTTGTGCATATATATACAGGGGAGCAGATCCTGCACTTGTAGCCTGTTGCTAATGGCGATCCCAAGCAAAAATGCATACAGTGGAGGACCACAAGTACCACAATAGACATCCTACACAAGATGGCAATTGTGTGGATGTGATTAACAATATAGCAATAACGATTGAAAAGACAGTTGTTTAACATTTAACATTTAAAGAGGACCTGTCACCACCACTGAAATGCCTGTTTTATTAGCGTAATGCATTCCCCATGTAATAAAAATGATTGAGCATCTAGACTTATGGCTCTATGGCAGGCAAGGCCAACATGCGGCTCTCCAGCTGTTGTAAAACTACATATCCCACCATGCCCTGCTGTAGGCTGATAGCTGTTGGCAGTCTGGGCATGCTGGGAGTTGTAGTTTTGCAACATCTGGAGAGCCTCAGGTTGGCCATCTCTGCTCTATGGTGTGCAGTTCCTTTATTATTTCTTCTAGAAGTAGTGAATAAATTGCTAGCAGTCTGCAGTAAGAGTACAGAGGGGTGCTAATCAGTTAGGGGTGTGAACCTGCACAGACTCACTATATCCAATCAGTGCTGCCATTTTCAGACTGTGCAGGTACACACCCCCAGCTGTTTACCACCCCTCTGTACCCCTACTGCAGAAAGTATAAACAGTGAAGGACTTGGGTCCAAAAGAGGGACACTTGGGAAGTCTGAAATGATAATATGCAGTTATAATAAGCACAGTGATGTCACAGTGCAGGTATAATAAATGTAACACCCTGGAATGGTGTTACCACTCCTGCACCCAGCTACTATCTCTAACGCCCTAACCTGAAGGTCATCTGTGTATTTATGTCTAGGTCCTCTACATAATCTTTCTATGTAACTGTTTATTACATGTAAGGGGCCTGGTTCACCAGCAGGTGGCAGCGCAAATGGCAGAGCTATAGTTAGAGAGAATGGAACGCACTATTCCATTCTCCCCACTTTGGGCAGAAGTGGGCCACTCCTACTTCCTACTGGAAGGGTGGGGCAGAAGTTTCTGGTTAGTTGGAGTTAGCCAAGCTAGACAGGAGGAGTGTGAGCAGGGGCATGCTCAGGCGTGCCTACGTCAGCAAGAGCACCCTAAGCTCTGCTGGCCATGACGAAAGATGTCTGGAAGCCATTGGGGCCAGAAGAATAGTTCTTCGGCCATCATAGGATAAATCAGCTTGTGGAAGAGTTCTTCGGCTGAAGCAGAATTTAGTGCTGCTTAAAGAAAGAAAGCAAAGTATTTACTCAAGCCTATCTGTACAGAAGAGAAAGGGAGCAAGCAGTTATTGAAGAAGCCTGCCAGTTTATTCTAACACCTGCTGGGACCAAGATAAAGCTTGGAGATTGTTTTGGATGACCGTTTACTCAAGTAAAGCTGCTGTTCAACTACATACAATGTCTAGACTCAATCTTTCTTTTATCCCTCAATTATCTTCCGCTTTTTATTGAATCTGAGCCAAAGCCTGGGGTCCAGCAGTATCCAGGTAGGAGCACAGTGACACACAATAAGAGATATTTAGGCCGCACTGTTACACCACAGAGCATTTCCTACTACACCTGGGACGGGATAGAAGCCCCTGGGGGCAGCACACGTTGCAATTGGCATCACGAACAGGATACTACTTTTGCGCCTTGAAGGCCTCCTCTACAAGAGACTTTATAGCATCTACTTACTGCTGGAGAGTGTGAATATGCATCAGTTGCAGCATTGTGGCTAACCAGAAGAATCCTAAGTTGTCACTACTTCTCCAAAAAGGTGGTACCAGCCATGCACATGTATGCTGAGCAGATGGTGGGCCAGTCCTTGAGCCTGTCAGTGTCTGCTAAAGTTCAAGGCAGTGCCAACATGGGGAGCTGTAACCATGGTAAAGCACAATATATGTCCTTTAAATCCCACTGGGGAAATGCCGTTCCTGCCCAGCCACACCAGCAACTTGGCCAGGTGACAGCAATGCCACCTCTGTATTCTCAAGCTATGAGTCCTGCGCTAATGTCCTCCTCTGCCTCCTCATGCTCAACCTTGTCCTTAGCCTCCATTGCAGACAAAATTTGGAATGCTCCTCCAGCATACCACCTACGCAGAGCACAACGGTGTCATTCTGTTGTGCACATAGTTTGCCCAGGTGAACAGAGTCACACCAGGGAAGAACTGCTCTGCGTCCTTCTAGAGGAAAATCGAATCCTGGCTATTTCCTCGCCAACTGAAAATCAGAACCATCTTGTGCTGTTACTGACACAACTGTTGCCCCCCACCTCCCCACTCTGTGACTGAGCCACTGTTTTGACAACTCATGTGGTTGCCACCCTCCCCAGTCTGTGACTGGGCCACTATGTTGACTCCTCATGTGGTTTCCACCCTCCTCACTTTTTAACTATGTTGACTCCTCATGTGGTTGCCACGCTCCACACTCTGTGATGAGGCCACTGCATTGACTCCTCATGCATTTTCCACCCTCGATACTCTGTGATGGGGCCTCTGTGTTGACTAGTCCTCATGCGGTTGCCACCCTCTCCGCTCTGTGACTGGGCCACTTTGTTGACTCATCATACTGTTGCCACCTCACTACTCTGTGACTTGGCCGCTATTTTGACTCCTCTTGCTGTTGCCATCCTCACCACTCTGTGACAGGGCCACTAGTATCCCTGTTTGGGCTTGTTGATATAACCATTTATTTTACCCTTTTGTAATACACCAGAGTGGCATTACCACCTCTTCTTTGACCCCACAATCTGTAATGTGTGATCTTGTGTCATTATTCATATTTATTGCTATTTCCTACAAAGTGCATGTTTTTCTTGCTAATGTAATGTTCAAGTGTTGTGTGCCTGGTTCACCAGCAGGTGGCAGAAAATCTGAGCAGGGATAGTTTCCCTGTGATGGAGCCTTCATCCATTCCAGCCCTCTCTGGAGAGGGAGGAGTTTAGTGAGCGTTGGTCAGTCTAGTCTACCCTCCTCAGGCAGAGGTTGTCTTTCGGCCAGCAGAGCTCTGTCTGTTCTGCTGAGCCTGCAGGTCCTACCTGCAAAAGTCATTTGTGGTTGCTTATCCCCTCCTGGGCTTGCATTGCCTCCCAATCTAAGAGAACTTGATGCCAAGAAAAAGTTCCTAGGCTTAAAGATAAAGTAAGAGACAGACTACAGACAGCTAAATTCAAGCAGAAGAGTAAAAGTTCCTATTTTCACAGCCTACGTAGCAGATCTGAGAGAGTTATCGCATAGCAGTGCTGATATTGTTGCAGAAGTGTTTGCCTGCCAGAGTTAAGCCAATACCTGCTGATGACCAAGATAAAGTTTAAAAACTTTTTGGATTACCGTTTATGTCAAGTAAAGCTGTGTTAAACATTACTACAAAGTCTGGACTCCATTTATTCTACTTATTCATCACTCAAGTTCAACAACCCCTTTTTGCATTTGCTTCGGACTACACCTCATCTGGGATCCAAGGATATCCAGGTAGGAGCACCATGACTCGTGCATACAACATCTACATAGACATTGTAGGCCACTCTACACCACTCTGGCAATCCTACGCCTGGGTACCAACACTACCATCTACAAAGGGGACTTCAAGTGCTCGTTGCGTAACTGCAACTGGGGTCACGACTACTTGCTCTAACAGAGGGACATATAATCGTAAATACTTCTTAAGAGGCAAGGGATGCCCAGGTGCTGGCATTAGGTCAATTGCACTTCTTCTGGTCTTTTAGAAGAACGAAAAAATGAAAAACATAACGGATCCTGTTTTTGGAGCATCCATATGGCCTCTATCACATGGTCAGTATTTTGCATCAGGACTTGCTCATGATTCGGGAGCCAAAACCAGGAGTAGGTACAAAACACAGAAGACATGCAAATACTCCAAACTTGTGTCATCTCTGTTTTGGATCCACTCCTGTTTTTTTTTTTTTTTTGGCCTTCGCAGTACTGATCGATTACTGACCAAAAGCGGACCGTGTGAAGGCAGATGATCAAAAGATAGGATCCATTTTTTTGGGGGTTGTTCTTGTGACTGATCAGAAAGGAAAAATAAACAGTGATGTCAACACAAACTTACTGCTGACACCCTTTCCACTCTGTTATGGGCCCTCTACTTGTGTTAGCCGTGTACTGGGGTGGTCTCCCCAGGATACAGCAAAGGTACGAACAAGAAAAACAACTTCACCACCAGCTTTTGCCAAAACAGAATTTTACCTAAACGTGGCAATGAACACAACCATAAATGCTGGGGACAGACAATAAATCCACACACACCCAGCTCGAAGGCTGAGACCCTTGTGCTGCACAGAGCGGCGACCTCCGGTGGATGCAGGAGGAAAGTGTGGTAATTTACCTACTGGTGGACACAACTTAACTGCCACACCTTACCTTTTATTACCCTAAAAAAACAAGAATAACTGTTTGGATGTGCGGGGCGGGCAAGCCTGCTGTGCAGCACAACAGCTTTCAACATTGCAGTGCTCTACAGGATTCCCCCTCCCATAACTGGTCTTGTAGCACGTGCCTGAATATTCCTCGTGAGCAAAACATCAGCCTGGCTTGAGTTTGTGGGAAGTTTATAAGCTCTCCCTTTAAATGATGGAGTCCTCGCAGTAAACAATAGCAACACTTGTGTCCTGACACAAATAGTGACCCTAAGTAACTAACTACAGGCCTGGTCTCAGTCTCTAGGCACCAACACTGTAATGAGGTGCATGCACGATCTTACTGACCCGGGTCTGCACTGCGTCTGCTAGTGACTCTGAACAGAACAAATGCCTTTCCAGCAAGCATGTGGTCCTACAGTGTATGTAGCTTTGCTCCTTAGCGCTCATCAGCGTTCCTGGAAGCAATCCTCATTCCTCTGGTCAGGATCAGGGTCTTGAACATGATCAGCTTCACTTAGCTGCCACTCTGGTCACTGAGGAATGCTCTTTATACCTGAAGCTTACATTGACCTGTAAGGCTCACACTTAAGTTATTTGGTCCGTTTTGGCTTCGTAACTGACTAAATAAATGAAGTGAGAACTAATTCTAAGAGAGATGCCTCTCAACTGCCTGTCATACTGACACACAGTAAATGTTTCACTACCACAGTGGACTAACTATGCCTGTTTCTGCAATGCACAGTAATGTACAATGATATACAGACTCCCTGCAGCCGGGAAATAGCTGATTTTTAATGCGCTTCGTCACAAATTAATTCGGATTTAATTGAATTTTTGGGGAAAATTTGCTTATCTCTAGTACATAGTACTGACATAATAAATACAGATATTCCACAGCACAAAGAATCAACTTTAGGTGGCAGGGTGTACTTGGGCCCTCTCAGGCCAAGTGCAACTGTAACACCTGCCCCTGTGACCACTTGTGAAGTGTAGATTTATCCAGATCACTGTGGGCCCATCAAGCCCAACAACCCTTCAGCAACTCTTTGAATGGTTTGCAAGGCAGTGCTTATAGATATGGACAGGCTAGAGAGCATTTGCTCTGTGTAGAGTTACGTATATAGTACAATTTGGCTGTATATGCATTAGCTTTTTCTGAACATCTGTCTACCAAAGAATCAAGCTGAGATGCTTTTCTGACTTGAGGTAATTAACATATCCTTAAGTTTCACATAATCAGCTCTCAGAAGAGTCCGTCAGCATCTATAAAACTGCTGTTCATCTGCAAAAAAGTCCTGCATTACATGGGGGGTGGCCTGAAAACTCAGACATATGGTCAGGCTATGTCATGTTGAGTTTAGGTCTGTGAGACGTGTTCTAACTAACAATTCAAGATCTCAGGATGGTCCAGTCGGGTCAACTTGGGCGCTGATGGGCATTGTCATATGAGACATCATAAGAATCTGCCCTTTAGTGAATCCAGAGGAGCTGGCGTTAATGAAAGTCAGAGTTCTCTGCAAAATGTCAACCTAAAATGAATGAAGTCACACCTTGTGAGGAGAAATGTAAAGTATCTGACACTGTGTAGTTAACAACCCTGTGTTTGCAGACACATTTCCTGATGAGTAAGGGATCATTTATGTTGGCGTGGCATAGACTGCAGTATAAGGAAGCCCTGCGGGAGGATACATATTAAAAATTAACCCTTCTTGCTGCTGTAATGTTCTGTTTCTGAGTTAATTCTACCAAGGTAGAATGATTAATACTAATCTCCCATGACACTAGTCGTATGGCCAGGCCACCACTCCTTACCCCAAAGCTTTTTTCTCTTTTCTGTCAGTCATTCTCATGTCATTTCAGCGGTAAGATCAAGAGAAACCCATGACAAGCCCTGCTTTGCAAGCATACAAATTATCATTGACAAAGTGATTAAGGCTTGTGAAATCTGCATCCATGTCTTAAGGGTTACACATAACTCCTTCTGACAGTAACCTGTTCTTACTGCATTTCATATTAAGGTTGGTACATTTCCACAACATATTTAAACAGGTAAAAATGTAGACATATAAACCTATACATATAGAACTAAAATACCTTTATTAAACAGGTTGTTATCTTTAAGAAATAGTGCCACACCTGTCCATAGGTTGTGTCTGAAATTATAGCTTGGTTCTATTGAAGTGAATGGGGCTAAGCAGCAATATCACACACAACCTATGGACAGGTGTAATGTTGTTTTTGGAGGAAAACATCCATGTTTTTTTTTTTACAATCCTGAGAAACCTTTTTAACCGATATTGGGATATTGTTGAGGAGAGAAGAACATAAAAATGAATTTATGTAAAGGGACAGGAGACAGGATAGAGGTCCATCATCACAGGGGTGACATCGTACATTGACCCCAGGGAGTATCATGAGTACAGGAAAGTATTACAAAGTCTCTTCACCAGGAGAGGCACTATCACTGGTTGTATAACTATATTGTAAAGCTGTATGATATAGATTCAGAGCACACGCAAATGTGAATCAGAATTATATCCTTTTTAATCTTTGACAAGGTATTTGTACATCATCTCCATTGTCTAAGCAAAAAGAATGAGAAAAAGGGAGAACATTCATAATTTTAAAGAGGACCTTTCACCGGTCCAAAGTTTGTTAGTGAAAGGTATGTACATGCAGAGCAGCACCCAGGGATGTCCCTGCACTTACTATTATCCCTGGGTGCTGCTCCGTTCGCCTGCTGTAGCCCCCGGTACCAGTGTTTGTTCTTCTGATAATTTTGCCTTGGGCGGAGACATCCTCTTTTGCCCTGGGCGTCTCCTTCTCCCAGGCTGGTGCGCTGGCCAATCGCAGCCCTCAGCTCATATCCTGCAACCTCCCAGGATATGAGTTGAGCGCTGCAATTGACCAGCATTCTAGCCTGGGAGAAGGAGACGCCCAGGGCAAAAGAGGATGTCTCCGCCCAAGGCAAAATTATCAGAAGCACGAGTGCCGGTTCCGGGGGCTACAGCAGGCGAACGGAGCGTCACCCAGAGATACAAGTAAGTGCAGGGACATCCCTGGGTGCCGCTCTGCATGTACATACCTTTCACTAACAAACTTTGGACCGGTGAAAGGTCCTCTTTAAGAATCGTTTCTCAGCATGGTGATGATGATGTTTCGGTCGTGGTGACCTTTTTCAAGTCTCATCAATGGGTACAGATTGATGAGAAACGATTCTTGATATTATGAATGCTCTCCCTTTTTCTCATCTTTTTTGCTGAGACAATGGAAATTATGCACAAATATCTCGTCAAAGATTAAAAAGGATATAATTCTGATCCACATTTGCGTGTGCGCTGAATCTACTGTATATCTTACTCGAATAGGGTCGAAGAACCCTTTTTGGTTGCACTGCTCCCTAGATATGGTGTGGTTTTCCAATATATCTCCAGTATATTGTAATGTTGGCCATATACCGTACCTTAGATAGCAGTCAGCCAAATACTCTTTTGATTAACAGGTAATCTCTCCATTCTCCCATACATGTACACATTTGGCCCAGCCCAGCTTTCATGTATTCTCAAGATGGAGAGACTGCACATTTGTGGTCACTCTACATTATACAAACTGGAACAGAGCTGTTTCTAAATATCGTGTTCACTATGATAGAGCTTGGCTGGACATATGTGACCACCTCTCCACTGCAGTTGAGGTACGTAGAGCACCTGTTTTGAGGGTCATCTGAGTCACAGCTGTGAAAATCCTGCTAATGATGTCCACATGCAAAAACTGAAAAAGACCTAAATTGTACTTTGTGAATATAAAACATATTACTTCACAAACAAGACTGTATAGTAAGCAGATGGAAGAAGAGATCCAAAGGGTTTAGGGTCAGCACCAAGGGAACACATGCAACGTTCTAGTAAAACCTAGAATTACACTCTAGAGAACCACCTCACCTTGAAATCCAGGGACCAGCAGAGAAACAAGGTCCTATAGGAGAATTGTGTATACCAGTAGGTTTATTTCTCTAGGTATCAAGACTAGGGATGAGCAAACCCAAACTTCCAGGTCCATGTTCGGATGCAGAAAAAATCTTGTTGAAAGGCTGTAGCCAATCAACAAACTTTTAAGCTGTGGGTACTTGAAAAACATCACAGTCATGCCTAGTATTGGCATGGGTGTGATTGGCCGGCGCAGCATGTGACCCGGCCTGTATACATGTCTGTGTGGTGCTCCAATTCTGCTCCAACTAGTGTAGGGACAGAACGCAGCTGCAGTGAAGGAAAGTGTTAGGCTTTTAATCTGGATGTAAACTCTGTGGGTGACCTCTAGCAATTTTTTGTGGGTGCAATATACCTCCTTTGCACCAGTGACACAGAAATACAATACATAATCTGGCTGTAAATTCTGTCGATGACATGCAACCATTTTTTGGGGTTCAATACACCTCTTTTGCATCCATGACACAGAAATACAATAGTTAGTCTGTCTGTTATTTCGCTGGGTGACATAAACCCATTTTTGGGGGTGCAATACACCTCCTTTGCACACGTTACACAGAAATATAATAGTAAATCTGTCTGTTAACCACATCAGCCCCCCTAGCTTAAAAACCCTTAATGACCAGGCCACTTTTTACAATTCTGCACTAAACTACTTTCACCGTTTATTGCTCCGTCATACAACTTACCACCCAAATTAATTTTACCTCCTTTTCTTCTCACTAATAGAGCTTTCATTTGGTGGTATTTCATTGCTGCTGACATTTTTACTTTTTTTTATATTAATCCAAAATGACCGAAATTTTTGCAAAAAAATGAAATTTTTCACTTTCTGTTGTAATTTTTTTTTTAAAACTACATTTCTATATAAATTTTTCTCTAAATGTATTGTTCTGCATGTCTTTGATAAAAAAAATCCAATAAGTGTATATTTATTGGTTTGGGTAAAAGTTATAGCGTTTACAAACTATGGTGCAAAAAAGTGAATTTCCGTACTTTGACTTTCTGAGAACCTGTCATGTTCCTGAGGCACTACAATGCCCAGACAGTAGAAACACCCCACAAATGACCCCATTTCGGAAAGTAGACACCCTAAGGTATTCGCTGATGGGCATAGTGAGTTCATGGAAGTTTTTATTTTTTGTCAAAAGTTAGCGGAAATAAAAAAAATAAATTTCTAACAAAGTCTCATATTCCACTACCTTGTGACAAAAAATAAAATTTTACATGAACTCACCATACCCCTCACGGAATACTTTGGGGTGTCTACTTTCTAAAATGGGGTCACTTGTGTGGTATTTTTACTGCCCTGGCATTTTAGGGGCCCCTAAAGCGTGAAAAGTAGTTTTGAATCCAAATGCGTAAAAATGCCCTGTGAAATCCTAAAGGTACTCATTGGAATTTGGGCCCCTTTGCGCATCTTGGCTGCAAAAAAGTGTCACACATGTGGTATCGCCGTACTCAGGAGAAGTAGGGCAATGTGTTTTGAGGTGTATTTTTACATATACCCATACTGTGTGTGAAAAATATCTCTGTAAATGACAACTTTTTCAATTTTTTTATACAAAGATGTAAATTTACCGAGATATTTCTCTCATCCAGCATGGGTATATGTAAAAATACACCCTGAAACACATTGCCCTACTTCTCCTAAATACAGCGATACCACATGTGTAACACTTTTTTGCAGCTAAGATGCGCAAAGGGGCCCTAATTCCATGGAGTACCTTTAGGATTTCACAGGCCATTTTTACGCATTTGGATTTCCACCCACCAATGGACTAGATCATCCATAGTGCCACACCAACACTTTGACAAAAGAGACCGTTTTCTTCTTGCTACCTGCCTCAGCTACTATTCTGATGCTGCCACCCGCCAGATGCCACACATAGGATGCAAAGTGCTCTTTCTTTCACCCACCATCTTCAGCTTTTCGTATTGCCACCCACCTCCCCACTCTGTCACCAGGTCACTCTGTGGTCTCCTGATGCTGCTGCCACCTCCACGCTATGTCACCTTGCCACTCTGTGGTGTCCTGATGCTGCTTCCACCTCCACACTATGTCACCTTGCGACTTTGAGGTCTCCTGATGCTGCTGCTACCTCAACACTTTGTCACCTTGCCACTCTGTGGCCTCCTGATGATGCTGCTGCCACCTCCACACTCTGTCATTGTGCCACTCTGTGGCCTCCTGATGCTGCCACCACCTCCACACTCTGTCATTGTGCCACTCTGTGGCCTCCTGATGCTGCTGCCACCTCCGCATTCTGTCATTGTGCTGTTTTGTGGCCTACTGATGCTGCTTCCCCCTCCACACTGTCATTCGGCCACTCTGTGGTCTCCTCATTCATGTGTCATCTCTGTTTTGGATCCACTCCTGTCTTTTTTTGGCATTAGCAATACTAATAGATTACTGACCAAATGTTGACCGAGTGAAAGCGGATGCCCAACAGACAGGATCCGTTTTTTGGGGGGGTTATTGTTCTGATGGATCAGAGGAAGGTCAAAATAATCAGTAATGTCAACTCAAACTTACTGCTGACACCCTCTCCACTCTGTCGGGGGGCTCTACTTGTATAAGCGTTCAATAGAACAGGTTCTGTAGACATCTACATGGAATCAGCTGACAACAGTGTAAAAGCAGTGTGCTTCTTCTTGGAGCTAACATTGACCTGTAAGGCTGAGTTCATACTTGAGTTATTTGGTCAGTTTTGGCCCTGTGACTACCCAAATAAGTGAAGTGTGCAGTGATTCTAAGAGCGACGCCTGTCATCTGCATGTCATACTGACTCACAGTATTATTTCACCACCACAGACTTTTTCTTGTTACTGCAAGGCACAGTGTTCTATACCACTATAAAGGCTCTCTGCAGCCAGGAAATAGCCATTTTTTAACACGATTCGTCGCGATTAAATTCGTATTGAACCAAATTGAAAAAAAAAAACATTTGGCTTACCGTCTGAATCGAACTTTTTAAAAATTCGCAGATCACTACCGAATACCACTGTATGAATTGGTGAAGCCAGAAGAAGTAGTAGATTAGATGGCTGACAGTGCCTCCAGTTCCTTCACATCGTCTTCTGACTTGTCCCCCACAGAAACCAGAGTTGGCACTGATGGCCCATGGGCAACTGTCTTCCACCTCACCCCCTTACACATCAGCCAAGCAGTCTGAGCCCCAAGTCATGCAGCAGTCACTTATGCTTTTTGATGACTCTGCTGTCGGGGTGTCTGTGGGTCATCAATCTAGCCCTGCCCCAGAAGTGGAAGAGATTGAGTGCACTGATGCCCAACTACTTATGTTTGAGGATGAGGATGTGGAGGACCACCACAGCACATCTCTGATGACGATGACGAAACACAGGTATCAACTGCTGCGGCTTTCTGCAGTGTGGAAACCGGCAAGGAGGGCAGGGGTGAGGAATGGTTAGAAAATAATTTGGAGGATGATGAGGTCCTGAAACCCACAACGAATCAAAGTCATCCCAGTGATGTTTTCAGTTCAGGGGAAGAGGTGTTGGTCATGAGCGCAAGACCCACAGCAAAAGAGGGAGTAGGCTGCAAAACCACAAAGGCTGGCGCCTAGTTAGTATGCCTGCTATTGCCCACTGCGCAGATGGACTGAGCACACCAAATCCAGCCATGGAGTTCCCTGACGTGGCGGTTCCTGGCCTTTGAAATGCTGCCATTCCATCTGGTGGAGACAGACAGTTTTAAAAACCTTATGGCGGTGGCTGTCCCACAGTACATGGTTCCCAGCCACCACTACTTTTCCAGACAGGCCATACACAAAAAAGTGGCGGAAAAATCAGGTGTGTGCTGTGCAATGCCATCAGTGGCAAGGTCCACCTAACTTCCAATATGTGGACCAGTAAGCACAGGCAGGGACATTATATTTCCCTAACTGGCCACTGGGTAAATGTAGGGGCAGCTGAGCCCAAGGCGGAAAGCGGTTTGGCGCACGTCTTACCGCAACTGAGGATTGCTAATCGTTTCTCTGTGCCTCTTGTTGCCTCCTCCTCCTACTCCATTTCCTTCTGTTCCACCTCATTCGGCCAGCGTAACACATGCACCACCAACTTCAGCACAGCCAGGAGGAAACGACAGCAGGCTGTTCTGAAACTCATCTGTTTGAGGGAAAACCCCACACTGCGCAGCAGCTGTGGAAAAGCATCGAAAAACAGACCGATGAGTTGCTGCTGAGCCTTAAAGAGGACCTTTCATGACTTCTAAAGATATAAACCAAGTATGCTCACATGTAGAGCGGCGCCCAGGGATCTCACTGCACTTACTATTATCCCTGGGCGCCGCTCCGTTCTCCCGGTATAGGCTCCGGTATCTGTTCTCACTAAGTTATAGTGGGCGGAGCCTGCCCTTCATCTCCTTCTCCCATCGCAGCGCAGAGCTCATAGCCTGGGAGAAAAAAAAACTCCCAGGCTATGACTCTGCGCTGCGACTGGCCAGCGCTACAGCCGGGGAGAAGGAGATGAAGGGCAGGCTCCGCGTACTATAATCAATTCCACCAAGTCCCCGCCTACTATAACTTGGTGAGCGTCGATACCGGAGCCTATACCGGGAGAATGGAGCGACGCCCAGGGATAATAGTAGTGAGAAGGTGGAACCGTGTTCAAAGCAGGGGGGCACCCAAATCAGCTGACAGGCATCAACAGAGGATGGCTAGGGGGATATAGAGGACATAGACAATACACCTCTCACCGAGGACAGCTTGTCTTTGCTTCTGGGCAGCCTGACACACATGAGCGAGTACATGCTGCAGTGCCTGCACAACGACCGCCGAGTTGCCCTGATTATTGGCAGTGCTAATTACTGGGTGGCCACCCTGCTGGATCCCGGCTACAAGGACATTGTTCAATCCTTACTTCAGTGGAGTGTGATTAAAAGATGCGTAAAGATACGTGAATACAAGTGCACGCTGGTAGATGCACTACTGACGGTGTTCCCACCTGACAGCGGGGGCTCAGTGGAAGAAACGAGGTGGAGAGGAAGTTGCCAATGCAGCTGCGGAACCACCACCACCTCAGAAGGTAGGGTAAGGCCTCTTTCACACTTGCGTTCTGAGGATCCGGCGGCACTTCCGTCCCGCCGGATCCATCAGAACGCAAGTCGCCTGAAAGCATTAGAAGACTGATCAGGATCCTGATCAGTCTTCGAAATGCTTTCATGTTACTATGGCAGCCAGGACGCTATTAAAGTCCTGGTTGCCATAGTAGTAGTGGGGAGCGGGGGAGCAGTATACTTACAGTCCGTGCGGCTCCCGGGGCACTCCTGAATGATGTCAGAGCGCCCCATGCCCATGGATCACGTGATCCATGCGATCACGTGATCCATGCGTGTGGGGCGCCCTGACGTCACTCTGGAGCACCCCGGGAGCCGCACGGATGGTAAGTATACTGCTCCCCCGCTCCCCACTACATTTTACCATGGCAACCAGGACTTTAGCGTCCTGGCTGCCATGGTAACAATTGAGAAAAAGCTAAACGTCGGATCCGGTGATGCGCCGAAACGACGTTTAGCTTAAGATGGGATCCGGAATAATGCACTTCAATAAGCATTAATTCCGGATCCGGCGTTACGGCATGTCTTCCGGATCTTTGGACGGAGACAAATCCGCAGCATGCTGCGCTTTTGTCAACGTCCAAAAAACGTTCACATACTGAACGGAAGACATCCTGATGCATCCTGAACGGATTGCTCTCCATTCAGGATGCATTAGGATAATCCTGATCAGTATCTTTCCGTCCTAGAACCCCGAGGACGGAACTCTAGGACGGAAAGCAAAAACGCTGATGTGAAAGGGGCCTTAGCATGGCCAAAATGCAGAAAACCTTCCTCAGCACGCCACAAAATCCAGCACCACCATCTGATACGGAACATCTTAGCAGAAGGCAGCGTTTCAGCAACATAGTGGAGGAGTATGTGTCCATGTACTGATTTATGGGTCTGCTTCATTTAACTTCTGGGTCTCCAATTTGGACACATGGCCTGAGCTTTCCGTTGGGGGTGCTGGCCTACCCTGCGGCATGTGTATTGTTCGAACGTGTGTTTAGCATGGGGGGGGGAGGGTGATCACGGACGGGCGCATCCGCGTGTCCACAACCAATGTGGACAAGCTCATGTTCATTAAAATGAAACAGGCATGGATCCCACAGGACTTGTCCGTACCTTGGGCAGAGTAGAGAGGTATATCGGCAACACCCAGCCATTGTTACACTCCAAAGGAAAGTTGCTGTCGCCAGTGGCATCACCCAAAATCTACCAAAAGAATGAATGTGGTGCACTACCCATGGTATAGCCTCAATACCATGTGCAAATGTAAAAAAAAAAAAAGAGAGGTATATCGGCCACACCCAGCCATTGTTACACTCCAGCACAGTTTGTTCCTTCTTTTTGCCATTTCCCAATGTTTTTGGGCCTTCCCAAATAAATAAAAAAAATAAAAAATAAACAAAACACAAAAACTGTGTTGGCTACCTCCTTCGCCTTCTTCTCCCCTTTCACCTACACTGCCATTTCCACCTCCTCCTCCACTTGGACCTTCACGTTCTGGTTCAAGATTATTTGTTATATTGGCATACTGTAGTTGAGAGGTATACCGGCCTCACCCAGCCATTGCTAAACTCCAGCGCAGTTTGTTTGTTCTGTTTGCCATTTCCCAATGTTTTCGAGCCTCCCCAAATAAAAAATAAAAAAATTAAGAAAAAAAACACAATAACTGTTTTGGCTTCCTCCTCCTCCGCCTCTGTCACCTATAATGCCATGTCCACTGCCTCCTTAATCTCCTACTCCACTTGGAACTCCGCCTCCTGGTTCAAGATTATTTTTTTTTATTCTATGTTATTTTAAGTCTTTTCTCTATCCACATTTTTGGCAGGGCAATTGTGCTGTTCTTACCCCCATTTTAGTTCCTTTTGCAGCTCTCTAGCCCAAGTTCGTGTCCCTATTTACTTCTATGGGGTTCAGGTTCGGGGTATCCGAACCGAACTTTGAACTAAAGTTCGACCGAACCCGAACATCCACAGGTTTACTCATGCCTTATCGAGACCATTGCTGACATTTTTTCCTGTGTGTATTAGGCAAACCATTAGCTCCAAATTTTGAATGTAAAATATTAAATGCAGGATGAACAGGTGTTTTTTTTTTTTTGTACTAATTTGTTTTAACCTTTGAGGCACATTTTTTGGGTCGGTGAGATTGTTTTTGGATCGCAGCATGTGCTGAGTCTTTTTTCTGTTATTAACTGGCGTCTTTCTCCCATAGACCTCTATTGGAAGCGACATTACAGGGCAGCATATGCTTTTCTCTAAAAAAAAATATTAGGCATGCAAAAAACAGTATAAAAACGGAAGGTAACACAATATTGGCAAAAATACTGTACCTCAAAAATGCCTCAAAAATGTTACAAAAAAAAACATTGATCAATTTGGGTGTTTTTTGAGGTTTTGTTTTTTTTGGGCCAAGGACCATCCAGTCTAGATGGTGAAAGATTGGAGGGATGACGCTATGGACTGTGACAATTATCTCAATGAGTTCCTATTAGAGGAACTGCAGTATTTCCAGCATATTGGCCTCGGACATGATCTACAAAAGCAGTGGAATAGATGTAAATGTAATTGTTGTATATAGATGGTATCGCCTAATAGTCAAGTGGTTTTCATTAAAGCTGCAAATGTTCCTGTCAATCATATCTTATGTTATTCATTTGTAAATGTCAAAGTGAAGATGAGAGGATTGATCCTGCATGACTCACATCTCCCAATTACAGCTCACAGTGACAGCTATCAAAGAAAGAGTTGAATCACTCTGCTCCTGGTGCCATGCTCTGTATAAACAGCAATGACCACTGTTGATACAATGTAGGAGTACTTACTGCCAGATATTCGTAGTGTCGTTGTCTTCTGATGTCACACGAAAACCTCTTGCAGGTCGGCGTGCCTAGGGGAATTTGTGGAGTTTTTGGGCTCATTTATCATCTGCAAGACATTACCTGTAGCTGTTCTAGAGGAGCAAAGCAGGACAGATCTGTCAGCAACTCCTATTATAATGTTTACCATCAAGATATTGAGCTGTTAAAATCACAGCGCCAGTGCTAAAACAACATTATTACTACTAAGTCATAGGGTAAGAAAGACTGCTAAATGGAAATTCCAGTAAAGAGCATGGCTTCTGGTGTGAATTATTATTTGTAATCATGACGTCTGATATCACTTATTTATTGTATGCCTCTGAATATAATAATTTCAGGCACGGTGGTCCACATTTACTAATGTGATTGCTGTAAAATGAGTCAAAAGTTGGAGCAATTTGTTACAGTTAGTTTTAGAAGAAGCCACTGAATCTAGCTGACCAAAGGGGGTGGGGAAGGGACATAGCTTAGCGGATAAGGGGGCATGGGTAAAAGTCTGCCAAACTTTCGGCACAATTCTGTTGCAAAATGAGCTGATCAGTAGTTGTTAAAAAAAAGGATCTAGCCATACACAAAGTTTATCATCCAGCATGGGCCACTGTGAAAAACTTATATTTTGACTGCCTTAATTTGCCTGGGTCGCTGCCACAATCCAAGAGTGGCCTGGGTGACAACACATCTGCATCGGCTTTTGTATATGTCAAGCGCTGAATCTCCTCTGTAGATGATGTAAATCTCTTGCCACCAATTCATTTCTGCCCTTCTTTGCAGTGAGCTGGCAGTCAGACACACTATGCAGTCACTCCTGTGCCAGATACCTGAATCAGAGGCTCCCCCAGCATCGCCACTAGCATCCTGCTAAAATATGGAATTATTTTTAGATCTAGAATAACAGTTAGATGCCAACTAGCCACAACTATCTCTGTGATGTTTGTCATCACCCCAAATTCTGCTATTATATCTACAATCAAGATTTTGGATTAATTTTTTTTTTCCAAAAATAATATTTATAAGTGAGAGAAAATTAGACTAGATTGCAAGATTGTGATTATAATTTCATTTAAGTCTTAGGTTAGTGGTAAAAAAAAAAAATACCGACACAGTGAAGAAGCCTAGACATATTGACATGTAAAATGTAATATATACATAAAATATAAAATATTGAAATCTTGAGTCATGCAATGCAATCTCACTACCTCAGAAATTCTTTCCCTGGAGGCTTCATGGCCATCCACATTCTTCATTGTCTCGAGATAATCACGAGTACCTGGGAATAAAAACACAACCCCGGGACATTGACGTTCTTAGGAAGACTTTAAGCAACAAGAATAATCAAAAACTTTTGCAAAACTTCTTTGCAGAGAGAATAAGTGAACAGAAGGTACTGTCTAATTCTTTTTCATATACTCCACAATGAAGAACTTTTAACTGCATTTCAAATTGGAAACATCAGTGGCCAACTGTGAAAAAAACCCACATTATCTACTTTTCCGATTTGGCCTGAGAATTGGCCCCTATCTGAACTAACCTGAAGATATAAAGACACAACCATGACTGACCATTACAGACACCATCAGACTCTCCTGGGGTGACCTGTAGAGTGGCATTGTGCTGAATTTAAAGAAGTTCAAATTTTCCCCAATACTTCTGTACTCAATAACCCATAATGAGAAAATTAAAATGGACTGTTAGAAATCTCTGCTAATTTATTGAAAAGGAAAAACTAAAATCATGCATTAACATAAGTATTCAGACTCTTTACTTAGTTGGAGCACCTTTGGCAGCGATTACAGCCTTCTTGGATACTCCACCTAGATTTGGAGGTTTTCTTCCATTCTTTTCTGCAGATCCTATCAAGCTCTGTCAACCTGAGTGGACAGGCATTTCAAGGTCTCTACAAAAATGTTTTATTGGGTTGAAGTAAGGGCCCTGGCTGGTCCACTCAAGGACATTCACAGAGTTGTTCATATCCCTAAACTATTCCCTTGTTTTCGTCGCTGCGTTATTAGTAGTGTTGAGTAAACCTGAACTGTAAAGTTCGGGTCTGTAACGAACTTTACAATTTTTGGTACCCGAACCCGAACTTTGCTGGAAAAGTTCGGGTTCGAGTTCAGTGTTCGGGCATTTAATAAAGCTTGTTGAAAGGCTGCAGGGCAGCCCCTGACACACAAATATAACAGTTAATCCGTCTGTAAGTTCGATGGGTGACATATACCCATTTATTGTGTGCAGTAGAACTGCACTACATACATGACAGGGAAATCAATATAGTTAATCTGCCTGTTAGTTAGGTGGGCGACATATGCCCATTTATTGTATGAAGTACACCTGCACTGCATATGTGACAGGGAAATAAATAAAGTTAATCGATCTGATAGTTAGGTGGGCAATATATACCCATTTATTGTGTGAAGTACACCTGCACTGCATACGTGACAGGGAAAATAATATAGTTAACCCATCTGTTAGATTGGTGGGTGACAGCTAACCAATTTGTGTGTGAGGTACACCTGCACTGCATACGTGACAGGGAGATTAATATAGTTAATCCATCTGTTAGTTCAGTGGGTGACCTCAAAGAATGAGGAGAGCATCAAATAGGGGTCGTGGCCCTGGTCGTGGTGCTGCTAGTGTTGGTGGAGCTCCTGTTGCATGGAGAGGACGTGGTCGATCTGTGCCAGCTACATGCCCAAATGAAACACCTTCCTCAGGTGCACGTAGGCGACAGAACGTTCAGCATTATTTTGTAGGCCCAAAAACCAGTGTACGAATGGTAAGGCCAGAACAAGTAGAAGCAGTAGCAGATTGGGTGGCTGACAGTGCCTCCAGTTCCTTTACATTGTCTCCCACCTGGTCCCCTGCTGAAAGTGCTGAGTTGGCACCTGCACCCCATGGGCATCTGTCTTTCACCTCACCCCCGCGAGTGACGTGTGCAGTTTAGAGGAAGAGGTGGTGGTCACATAGCGCCAGCTGCACAGCAAAAGAGGAAGCAGTGTGCAAAAGCAGAGTGGCCGTCTCCTAGCCAGGACACCTGCTACTGCCCGCTGCACCCAGGGACTGAGCACACCAAATCCAGCTCCAAGGAGTTCCCTCGTGTGGCAGTTCTTCATACAATGTTCTGACGACAAGACGCTAGTGGTTTGCATGCTGTGCGATCAGAGCCTGAAGCGAGGAATAAATGTTCTAAACCTGAGCACCACTTGCATGACCAGGCATCTAAATGCAAAGCACGAGCTGCAGTGGAGTAAACACCTCAAAAACCACGAAAGATCTCAGGCTCCTCTTGCTCCCTCGTCTGCTGCAGTCTCGGCCTCTTCATCCTCCTCTGGAGTGACAGTGGCACCTGCCACCCCGCAAACAGAGGATGTGGCAGCAACGCCACCACCTCCGTCACCAAGCATCTCCTCAATGTGCCATGTAAGCATTCAGCTGTCTATCTCCCAAACAATGGAGAAAAATGAGGAAGTACCCCCTACCCACCCTTAATTCCTGGCCCCGAATGCCTGTCCTTCGAAATGCTGTCATGCCATCAGGTGTAGACGGATAGTTTTAAAAACCTTATGGTGGTGGTTGTCCCAGAGTAAGTGGTTCCCAGCCGCCACTACTTTTTCAGGCAAGCCACTCCTGTCCTGCTCAACCAAGTGGCAGAAAAAATTAGGTGTGCACTGCGCAACTCCATCTGTGGCAAGGTCAACATAACCACTGATACTTGAACCAGTAAGCACGGGCAGGGACATTATTTCTCCCTAACTGTACACTGGGTAAATGCAGTGGCGGCTGGGCCTGAGGGGAATAACAGTTTGGCGCATGTCCTTCCGCCACCAAGGATTACAGGACGTTTCTCTTTGCCTCCTGTTGCCTCCTCCTCCTACTCCGCTTCGTCCTCTATCGCCTCTTCATCCGGTCAGCGTAACACCACAAAAGATCTCAGGCTTCTCTTGCTCCCTCTTCTGCTGCAGTCTCGGCCTCTTCCTAAACACACGTTCAGACAATACACTGGCTGCAGGGCAGGCCAGCACCTCCAAGGCATAAAGGACAATCTCAGGCCATATGCCCAATTTGGAGACCCAGAAGTTGAATGGGGCAGACCCATCAGTCAGTACGTGTAGTCGTGTGCACACATACTGTTTCACTATGTTGCTGAAATGCTGCGTTAGCGACTTCTTCCTCCTCCTCTGCCTTCTCATTGTGCTTCCACTGAGGCGCGTCTACCAGCGTGCACTTGTAAGGGGTATAGATCAGCCAACAATCTAAACGCCGCCGAATTTACAGAATATATTTGCCAGTCAGGTATGCAGTGCAGGGGTAGTTTGAAAGAAAAAAGGGGTATAGATCACCCAACAATCTAAACACTGCCAAATTTACTGAATATATTTCCCAGTCAGGTATGCTGGGCAGGGGTAGTTTGAAAGAAAAAAGGGGTCATGGAGCGTCCCCGTCATCCAGCATCTATTCGCCCCGCTGAAGGATTATTTTGAAAGTGTGTAGAAGCCACACGGGGCCCCCACACTGCAGATTTATCATTGAGATTTTACAGCATATAACTACAGTACCCAATAATGTAAACACCACCGAATTTACAGAATATATCTCCCTGTCCGGTATGCAGGGCAGGGATACTGTGAACGAAAAAATTGGTACAAATCACAAAACAATTTAAACGCCGCCGAATTTACCGAATATATTTCACAGTCAGGTATGCAATGCAGCAGGAGCACACCCTCCAAGCCACTTGTGAATGACTGGTCTGATAACCGTGGAAATGTCCACCCACAATCTAAGAGCTGGATTTACTGATTAAATTTCACTCTCAGAAATGCAGTGCAGGCCGCAAATGTACTTTATGGCAAAAAAAAGTGATTTCTTTCACCCACAATGTCACAGTTTTATTTACTGGACTGAACAAGGCGGACATAGCAGAGCTGGAGAGGGTTCAGAGGAGGGCAACTAAAGTAATAACTGGAATGGGGCAACTACAGTACCCTGAAAGATTATCAAAATTAGGGTTATTTACTTTAGAAAAAAGACGACTAAGGGGAGATCTAATAACTATGTATAAATATATTAGGGGTCAGTACAGAGATCTCTCCCATCATCTATTTATCCCCAGGACTGTGACGAGGGGAACATCCTCTGAGTCTGGAGGAAAGAAGGTTTGTTCACAAACATAGAAGAGGATTCTTTACGGTAAGAGCAGTGAGACTATGGAACTCTCAGCCTGAGGAGGTTGGTGATGGTGAATACAATAAAGGAATTCAAGAGGGGCCTGGATGTATTTCTGGAGTGTAATATTACAGGCTATAGCTACAGTACTAGAAATAGGTTGTTGATCCAGGGAGTTATTCTGATTGTCTGAATTGAGTCAGAAAGGAATTTTTTACTCCCCTTAAGTGGGGAAAATTGGCTTCTACCTCACAGTTTTTTTTTTTTTTGCCTTCCTTTGGATCAACTAGCAGGATGACAGGCCGAACTGGATGGACAGATGACTTTTTTCGGCCTTATGTACTATGTTATTATGTTACTATGTATTTCACTCTCAGAAATGCAGTGCAGGCCGCAAATGTACTTTATGGCAAACAATAAGTGATTACCTATATTATTTTCCCTTCCCCTAGCAAATATGCAGTGCAGGTGCACTTAAAAAATGGGTATATATCACCCACTGAACTACAAGAACAGGATAAAATGATTGTCCCTGGCACATATGCAGGCCACCGACACCCACCTAACTAAAGGGCTTTTTCACACTAGCGTTTTTGTTTTCCGGCATAGAGATCCGTCGTCGGGGCTCTATGCCGGAAAAATCCTGATCAGGATTGTCCCAATGCATTCTGAATGGAGAGAAATCCGTTCAGGATGCATCAGGATGTCTTCAGTTCAGGACCGGAACGTTTTTTGGCCGGAGAAAATACCGCAGCATGCTGCCCTTTTTGCTCCGGCACATCCTGAACACTTGCCACAAGGCCGGATCCGGAATTAATGCCCATTGAAAGGCATTAATCCGGATCCGACGTTAAGCTAAACATCGTTTCGGCGCATCGCCGGATCCGACATTTAGCTTTTTCTGACTGGTTACCATGGCAGCCAGGACGCTAAAGTCCTGGTTTCCATGGTAAAGTGTAGTGGGGAGCGGGGCAGCAGTATACTTACTGTCCGTGCGGCTCCCGGGGCGCTCCAGAGTGACGTCATGATCCATGCGCATGGGGCGCTCTGACGTCATTCTGGAGCGCCCCGGGAGCCGCACGGACTGTAAGTATACTGCTCCCCCGCTCCCCACTACTACTATGGCAACCAGGACTTTAATAGCGTCCTGGCTGCCATAGTAACCTCAAAGCATTTCGAAGACTGATCAGGATCCTGATCAGTCTTCTAATGCTTTCAGGTGACTTGCGTTCTGACGGATCCGGCGGGACGGAAGTGCCTGCCGGATCCTCAGAACGTAAGTTTGAAAGAGGCCTTACAAACAGATTAAAAATTATTTTTCTGTGTCACTGGGCTCAGGGCAGGGTACAAAAATGTTGCAATGCACCCACAAAAAAAAACGCTGTAGATCGTAGACTTAATACCAAGCTATGATATTAGATTGTTTCCTAATCTCTCCCTCACATCAGTAGCATCCTATCCTGACACTAGTAAGAGCTGACGTGATGTGCAGCGCTACGTGACTCCAGCTTATATAGCTTTACAGTTCGGGTTCGCTCAACACTACTCTTGAGCTCAGCCAGAGTGACCATTGGATTCCTGGTCACCTCTCTTACCAAGGCCCATTTCCCCCAATTACCGTACTTAGGTTGGTGTGGTAGCCAACTCTAGGAACAGTCCTGGTTGTTCCGAACTTCCATTTAAGAATTATGGAGGCCACTGTGTTCTTGGGAGATTTTAGAGCAAAAGAAAAATTTTGGAACTCTAGATCTGTGTCTCCACACAATCATGTCTTTTGGCTCCACTGGCAGGTCTTTCCTCCCCATGGCTTGGTTTCTGATGTGATATGAATTGTCAGCTGTAAGACCTTATAAAGACAGGGGTTTGTATTTCCAAATCATGTTAAATCAACTAAGTTTACCACTGGTAGACTCCAATCAATGTGTAGAAAAATCTCAAATGTTATGCAAGCGAGGGTGGAACCACAGCACAGGCTATACCCTGGAGGGGCATAACTAAGTAACTACCTGGTCTTCACTAGAGCCTCTGATGGTGAGAATAGGCTTGGGCCGTTTGGGTAGTTACCAGGTACCACTCCAGAGCAGTCCCCAGGTCAGTAGCAGCTGACCAGGGGGTCAGAGATACCGGTGCAAGCACCAAGAGGAAAGACGTAGTCAGGAAGTCCAGAGTCAGGACAGGCAGCAATCAAGCAAAGTCCGTAATCAAAGTCTAAGGTCAGAGTTATATGGCAAACAAGCAAAATCCGTTATATTGAGAAGCAAGTTCAGGACACAGAAAAGGAGAAACCTCCAAAACACCTTCGCACAAGGAACTAGACAAGCTAGTGACCAAAATTGCTCAGGTGCCTTCCTGGGGCAGGAAACATCTTTAAATACTTTCATTATCTGGGGAGATAGCACTTAGTAATTGCTTAGGGTCTGTAGTTTTTCCTTTTTAATAAATTTGCAAACATTTCTAAATGGTGGATGTCAGTCATAATTCATTAGTAGATAGAAATGATGAGAAGAGATGTAGGGAGTGCAGCACTATGGAGAGTTTTGTTGGTGATAATGAGCAGTTTAAAATGAATCCTGTACTGTATGGGCAACCAGTAAAATGACTGGCACAAGATGGAGGCATCTGAGTAGTGGTTAGACAGATATATGAGCTTACATAATCGAGATGGGAATGGATTAGGGAAACAGTGAGAGATTTGTTGTTTCCACAAAGGGGCTGATTCTAGAGATGCTTTTGTAGTTCAGGCAGCATAAGAGCATAAGCAATTGAATACAGGGGATAAAGGAAAGATCAGTGTCAAACATAACATTGAGACTGCAGGAGTGCTGCCTAGGTGTCATAATAGTGCCACACACTGCGATGGACATATCAAGTTTTGGATGGAGAAAACACTAGCAGTTCAGTTTTTGAAAGATTCAGTTTCAGATATAGAGAGAACATGACGTTAGAGACAGCGAACAGACAGTCACTGATGCTCTGTAGTACAGTAGGGGTGATATCATTGGAATAAATATATACGGTAGTTGGGAGTCATTGGCATAGAGATGGTACTGGAAACCAAATCTGCTGGTAGTCTTTCCGAAAGGGGCTGTGTAGAGAGAAAAAAGAAGAGGACCAAAGACTGAACCACAAGGAACCCCAACAGCAAAATGACACACTGAGAGAGCGGTCAGAGAGAGTCAGGAAGAAAAATAAGAGAGAATGGTATCCTTAAGGTCGATAGATTGGAGCATGGTGAGGAGGAGAAGGTGGTCTACAGTGTCAAATGCTGCAGAGAGATCAAGAAGAATTAGTAAAGAGTAGTCACTGTTGCATTAGGCTGTAAGGAGGTCATTGGTAACTTTGGTGAGGGCAGTTTCTCTAGAATGTAGAGTGCAAAAACCATATTGTACTGGATCAAGGAGAGAGTTAACGGAAAGATAGCAGATGAAGCAAGAGTAGATATATATTGATTGGCCAATAGATAAAAAAAACTATCTAGCCCTAATTATTTTTTTTTTTTTAACAGCAACAGCCGTTCAACAACACCTGCACAAATATGGCTTTCATGAAAGAGTCATCAGAAGAGATACCTCTCCTACGTCCTAATCACAAAATTCAGCGTCAGAAGTTTGCAAAAAGAACATCTAAACATGCCTGATGCATTTTGGAAACAAGTACTGTGGACCAATGAAGTTAGAAGAGAACTCTTTGGCCACAATGTTCAAAGGTATGTTTGATAAAAAGAAAAAAAGGGCACAGAATTTCATCAAAAGAACACCTCTACAACCATTAGGCGTGGGAGTTGATCAATCATGCTTCAGGGTTAACTTGCAGCCAATGGCACAGAAACATTTCACGGGTATAGGGAAGAATGGTTTTAATGAAATTCCAGCAAATTCTGGAAGCAAACATAACAACTGTAAAAAAAAGCTTAGGTTGAAAAGAGCATGGCTTCTACAAATGGATAATGATCCTAAACACACCTCAAAATCCACAATAGACTAACCTAAAAAAACGTCAAGCTGAAGATTTTACCATGGCCTTCACAGTCCCCTGATCTGATCATCATTGAAAATCTGTGGATAGACTTCAAATGAGCAGTGCATGAAGACGGCCCAGGAATCTCACAGAACTGAAAGACTTTTGCAAGGAACAAGGAATGAAAATCATCAGACAAGAATTGAAATACTCTTGGCTGGCTACAAAAAGCGTTCACAAGCTGTGATACTTGCCAAAGGAGGTGCTACTAGTTAGTAACTATAAAATGTGCCCAAACTTTTGCTTCGGGCCCTATTCCTTTTTTGTTATTTTCAAAATGTAAAAGATGAAAAAAAAAAAAAATGTTTAAAATACAAAGGGAATGTGTAATCTTTAACATTATGCCTTTTGGAGATCATTTCTTTCTTCTTTCATTTACACTTGTATATGAAGGAGCCGTCCCATTGAAGTAAATGGGACAGCCTGTAATTACACCTGTTCACCGCTGCATTGTTGACGACGAGCAGTTCAACAATGAAGGGAAAGCTTCGCTGGCACAGCAATCGGCCTTTTCTTCAACGAGCTGATCGGCATTGAAGGATCCCCGCCCATCTGATATTGATAACTTATCCTGAGGATAAGTCATCAATGAAAATATCTCTAAAAACCTCTTTTAACTGTTCCCAGTAACAGTAATTTTGACTAGGGGTGTCCAAACTTTTGCATGCCACTTTAATTGATTGATAGCATTCCTCATGTAAATGTGTATACTTAGCTGTCAGTCACTTATACTTATTCTGTCTCTGATGATATCCCCTCCAGGCTGTCATCAGTATTGCTTCAGTATTTTATCCGGATTTAGGCCTCTTGCACCCGACCGTATGGCTTTTTTAGTATTTTGTGGTCCGCAAAAAACGGATCCACAAAAAATACGGATGACGTCCGTGTGCATTCCGTTTTTTGCGGACGGAACAGCTGGCCCCTGATAGAACAGTACTATCCTTGTCCGTTATGCGGACAATAATATGACATGTTCTATCTTTGAACGGAACGGAAAAATGAAAATACGGAAATGGAAGGCATATGGAGTACCTTCCGTTTTTTTTTGCGGACCCATTGAAATGAATGGTTCCGTTTACGGTCCGTATACAGAATGCAAAAAAGGAACGTAAGCGGAAAAAAAAAGTTTGTGTGCATAAGCACTAAAACGTAGATATGCTGCAGATTAAAAAAATGGAAATTATACTCCCATGTTAATACTCCTGTCCATTAACATTAGCTGCAAATTTTGGTATGTAAAATCCGGCCCATATACGGTTAGCAAATTCACTTGTGTGAACACGGCTTAAGTATAGAAAACTTCGTAGACACAACCCAAAATAGCATACTAACACAATAGATACTACTGTGACTGCGTACCATGACTGCGGTCTTCTGATTCTGGTCTTGCGAAATTCAAAATTACCATACAGTACTGCAACAAAAGCAAAATCCAGATCCTCAGAAAAAAGTATACGTAAAAAATGTGGAATTATTACTAGTACTATTGTAAGTGTCAACATTTGATGTTGCAGTGATTTGGAGAACTTCTTCATTGAGCATATCCATGCAGTGAAGAGTCTAGAGACCAGGCTGAGCTGTGAAAGATAGCTTAGAGACGCACATTGTCTTTAGGTTACAAATTGTTAGTATGTGCTGCCCTCTAGTGAAAAAACTGAAGGCATACACATGAATGGGACTAATGTCACATCACTGTTTAGTTTTCCATTCTTCTGATCCATCAGGAGAACAGAAAACAAAAACAAACAAAGGAAAAAAACAAACATGGAAAAAGATGGATCCTGTATTTTAAGCATCCGTTAAAGGGGTTGTCAGGGTTCAGAGCTGAACCAGGACATACCCACATTTTCACCAAGGCAGCCCCCCTAATATGAGCATCGGAGCTTTTCATGCTCTGATGCTCTCCTTTGCACTGTACATAATAACGCAGGGCAAAGGCATTTTATGGAGAGATCCAGTGATGGAGAACGCTAGGCGGAGGCTTCCACCTAGCAGTGAGCCCGGTGACATCACCAGCACTAATGGGTGGGCGTTAGCGCTGCCCTAGCCTCTAAAGTGGCTAGGGTAGTACTAAAGCTGGCCCATCAGAGCGGGTGACGTCACAGAATACACTGCTGGTCAGAGGCCTCCGCCTAAGGGCTCGTTCACACAAACTTTTTTTGCATTCTGTATACGGGATGTTCAGTATACCGTCCATATACAGAACTATTCATTTCAATGGGTCCACAAAAAAACGGAATGTACTCCGTATGCATTCCGTTTCCATATTTCCGTTTTTCCATTTTTTAGATAACTTAAAGAGAGAGCAAAAAGTGTTATGTACCCCAAAATGACACCAATGAAAACAAGTTGTCCCGCAAAAAAGAAGTGCTCACACAGATCCGTGGAAATAAAAATAAAAAAGTTATGGGATGGTCTTGGGATGCAGCAATACAAAAATATTATCTTTTTTTTAAACGTTTTTAGTAGGAAAGTAGGAAAACGTAAAAACAACTATATGTATTTGGTATCTCTGTAATCGAACTGACCCAGAGAATAAAATTATTATGTTATTTATGCCAAAAAATGGATGCTGCAAAATTTATAATGCAAAAACTCAGTGGCCGTATTGGTGTTTTTTCCTTTCCCCCTTTTAAAAAGAGTTTATAAAAGTTAAACAGTAAGTTATGCGTGCCCCAAAATGGCACAATTGAAAACTAAAACTTGCCCTGCAAAAATAAGCCCCTATATGGCTACAGAAAAATAAGAAAGTTATAGCTTTTGGAAGGCGACGATGAAAAAATAAAAAAATTGCTTGATTAGTAAAGCCTTATTCACATGTCCATGCTCAAATCCGTGAGCAGGTGGTCAGTGATGCATCCGTGAAGGATTTGTGTTGGGACACTAAACAGCTGAAAAGTAATTTTCAAAGTATCTCTTCCTAATGGGATGATGTTCCGGATGGCATCCGTGTTGCATCCGTAGTTTTCACGGACCTATAAACTATATTGGGCATGATGAATCTGTGAACACAGACAAAATAGAGCATGCATCCGTGCTAAAACACTGATGTGTAAATACACACATTAAAATGAATGGGGACGTGTGCTGTCCGTATTCTGACTCCGATTGTTGTAATAGCAATTTATGCCTGGTTAGACCTCTATGCCTGGCCTGTATAAGCAGATATAATCACTGCGGACAATCCTTATCAGATAGCTTGAACTCACCAATCCCATGTTTATCCGAGTAAGTTGCTTTATTCTGTAAGTCAGATAACAGAGTACAGCAGGACAGATGGATTCCGGTATTGTGCGGTCAAAAGATGATGCTTTGATTAGCGTACATGAGAATACATGTGTACCTGATTCAAGAGGCTGAAGCAGTATGGAGATACAGGAAGTGAAGGACACAAAAGAAGGGTGGAGCAATGAAAGGAAATGAGTCATAGGTATAAAGAACAAGAAAACAACTAAAATACCAAAAACAGCCACTAGATGGGAGCATATAACCACATATAGAAATACAACATATGAAATAGTTCAATAAATTAAACTATATAAATCCACATCAATTTAACCGCGTGTGAATAAGACTTAAGAGCTCATGCACACAAACGTATTTTCTTTCTGTGTCTGTTCCGGTTTTTTTTGCGGACCGTTTGCGGAACCATTAATTTCAATAGGTCTGCAAAAAAAAACTTGTGAATTCCATTTCTGTATGTCCGTGTGTCCGTTCTGTATGTCCGTGTGTCCGTTCCCGCAAAAAAATAGACCATGTCCTATTATTGTCCACATCACGGACAAAGATAGGGCTGTTCTATTAGGGGCCAGCTGTTCCGTTCGGTGAAATACGGAATGCACACGGACGTCATCCATATTTTTTGCAGATCCATTTTTGAGGACCGCAAAATACATACGGTCGTGTGCATGAGCCCTAAGGCTGAAAACAGGCTGGTCACTAAGGAATTACACACCATCTGCCCCCGATAAAGCACAATTTTTGGAAGCTTTCTAACATAAAAAATGATAAAACATGCAATGATGCAGTGTGTTTTTAAACACATTGGAGGTTATTTATTATTAGATATACGCCAAGCTTTGGCATATTTCCTTCGCAGATTCGGTCGCAAAGGGGCTTTGCGGCCAAATCTGTGACTTTTCCCTGCTCATGCCAGGTCTAAAAAAGGGGGTATGGTGTGGACAGGGAAGGGGGCAAGCCGGCCCGTCTCTTATTTCACTTTTTACACCTGTTTTAGGTGTAAAAAATGATCTAAATCTACGCAAGCAATATAGCATGAAGCTATCTAGAGGAGCATCATGCTCCAGTGCAAGGGTTATTACAAGGTTGGTCTTAATAAATTACCTCAATTTTTTTTTTAAACGGTCAACCATGCGTAGATATATGTCAGTGTCACTTGGATATTATTTGTCCTTGCTGTCTTTGCATTTTAGAACTTAAAAGGAGTGTGGAGGAGATAAACAGTAAAAGTAAAAAATAGCAAAAAGAGATAACATCTAAGTTCTAGGAGACTAGAGGGTGTTACATACAAATTTTCAGGGCAACTGGAGCAACTTCGATTCATGACAAATCAATTCGGGTCAGAAACAAACTTTTTGAATAGTTTGTCGAATCGGACAAGAAACAAATGTCAATAAGTTTACTTATCTCTAGTGTAATTCTTTGATGCGAGCCACATTCCAGTTGTAGCCTATCTTCTATATCGCTACATGTTTGATGTTCTCTTGGGATAAAAGGAGTGCAGGAGGGAAGGCTCTTTGTTCTGTGCACTGTGTTTTTAATGTGACAAGGAATAAAACATGAGTTTTAACTCATTGTGCTGGAGTTCCATAAAATTTTTACTGAGGGGAACAACCCTGGCATGTCTCTGTGCATCGTATTTATCTCCCTACAACAGGTACACCTGGTAACTACTATGATGGAGAGCCATTTGATGCAGACAATACAAGAATTATAACAGTAAGGCCTCTTTCACAGGGGCGTCATGAATTTGGTCCGGATGCGTTCAGGGAAAATCGTGCGATTTAGCTTGCGAGTGCTGTCAGTTTTGTATGCGATTGCATCGCGTTCTTGCGTTTTTCCCACGCGTGTGACATGCGGAAGGCATGCGTTTTTCACGCTCGTGAAAAAAAACTGATCCGTTCTCTACATTCACCTGTGACTGCAAACACATATAAATACCCCCAGCATGCATTGTTTTTTTGGACAGCTCCATTTGTTTGGGGAGTTTTGGTTGTTTGGCGTGTGTGTGTGTTTGGTGATTGGGTTTCCCTTTGCAGGATGTCCACTTTTACCCTGTCATCCACTGACCATGTCTTCTAGCACCGGTTGGTCTACCGCAGTTTTGGAGAGCAGCCAGAAATGATTGAGGAGCAACCGCGGAGGAAGCGTATGTGAATGTACCCTGTCATTTCGCAGCGGGCCAGCAAAGGTCTCTTTGTTGGCTTCTACTCTGACCTTCATGCGCTTTTCTGAAGTTCTGCAATTTTTGCATACTACGTTTGATCAGCTGGGGGAGTTTATGCCTGCCTTAACTTGCCAGAACACCAACATGCGGCGGAGTGTGTCACCTAAAGAACATCTTAATATTACTTTAAGGTAAGACTATATATATTATCAGACTCATACTTGAATGACCCACTGTTTGTCAATACACAGCTGTTTGGTCAATGACCTGTGTCTTTGGCGAGTTGGGTGAGCCGCTGATCTCAGTGGCAGCTTTACAGTCTTACGCACCACGTGCCTTCACATGTAACAGATTTTGTTGCAGAACATTCCTGTGAATGAACAGTTTCATTCATCTGAATGTTTTTTTATTTTTATTTGGTAGCAAACACTAAGGCAACTTTCACACTCGCGTTTTGGCTTTCCATTTGTTAGATCCGTTCAGGGCTCTCGCAAGTGGTCCAAAACGTATCAGTTTACATTCTAATGCATTCTGAATGGAATTTCGTGTCCGTCTAATGAAACTGAGCCAATCACTGACACAATTTGGTACAATAGAAAACGGATCCGTCCTCCATTGACTTTCAGTGGTGTTCAAGATGGATCCGTCTTGCCTATGTTAAAGATAATACAAATGGATCCGTTCTGAACGGATGCAGACGGTTGCAGTATCTGAACGGATCCACCCAAAACACGAGTGTGAAAGTAGCCTTAAATGTCTCTCAGCTCTGTTGAGATGAATGGAAATGACTTTCAGGCCTTATTCACACGTCAGTGTTTCGGTCAGTGATTTCCATCATTGATTGGAGCCTCCACAGACATAAGATAGAAGGGAAAGATCTGCACCTGTTCTGTGTTTAGAGCCAACCCTGATTTTGGCTCAAAATCACTGATGGAAATCACTGACCAAAACACTGATGTGTTAATAAGGCCTCAGTCATAGACATTTCTGCAACAAAATATGCTAGTTTTGAAAGCACCCAAAAGAGATATACATTACCCCATCTCTCTGCCAACATATGGGGCAAAAGGAAAGGACCATGGGGAATGGAAGTATTTGGGAGCAAGACTGCAAGTGCAGGTGATCAAGAGAGGTGAACACGCTGGAGAAATGTGGCACAGAGCATAAGGCATCAGGGCAAACTGCAGACACATGAACCCTGAGCCAAGATGACGAAGATTTTACTTTTTATTCAGGTGATTGGAAGGACCTTTAGATTGGCCAATTATTGGTAGCATTGCTCATCCATTTATACCCCCACAGTTCAAATGCCACCATCCTGGTCCTCCCATTCATGGCTGTTGCAGCTAATCACTAGTGATGAGCGGCAAGGGCAATATTCGAATTTTAGATATTTCGCAAATATTTGGGCGAATATTCGTCATAAATTCACAAATTCGAGAATTCGCCATTATTTTCTTAATTAGGAAAATCGACAATGTACTTTTCACATAATGCACACGCAATACAGGCGTGGGTCACTATTGCTACATTTTTCAAGCTGCTAGAAGTTTCCTGAGACTGGAGAAAATGGTTGGCACAGCAGAACATTACAATAGCTTTATATGCAGATCGAGTGCTCCAATATATTCACGATTGTGCAAATCGGCAATTAATGCACATATTTTTGAGCAATACGTTCAACTTCACATTTTAGCAGATCTGACTACATATTAGTGATTGGTGCATTAAGTATTGTTGTGAACTTGTGACATCACAGCACTATGTCTGTAGCATGTATGTATGGACAGCAGAACCTATCACACTACCTAACACCCTGCACTGGAACCTATCAGCTACACTATATCACTATCTAACCTTTACTGACTATCTCCCACTAACTATCTGTATTATATATATATAAGCTAACTAACTATCTAATGTAATGACACTGCTGTCTCTCTCATAACTGTAATAAACTGTAGAAAATGGCTGCTGGGGAGGTTCTTATATACTAAAGGGGTAGACAACTTTCCTATTGGTTGCTAGGGATGTTGCTAAGCTCTGACAAAGACATTGCTGCCTTCGAATTGGCCAACAAGCAAGAAGGGAAGTTACTGATAAAAAAAAATCTAGAATTTTCGCGAATACGAATTTATAGCACTATATTCTCGAAAGTGGTGATATTCACTTAAAATTCGCGATTCGAATATTCGCTACACTACCAATCACTCAGTGGTATATAAAGGTATATATTAGATAGATGGACAATTTTATTATAAAAACTAAGATTTAAGAGTTTTAAGCTTTATAAAGATTCATTGCATTTTATTTTGTGAAAATATTGTCAACAATTGAAAGGACTGAACAAAATTACTGACAATCTACCCTGGAATATTAGTTTTATTATGCTTACGATGACTTCTTATCATTATGTACCTATTTTTTACAGCTGCAAATTGAGTTTTTCCAATGTACAAAAATACGGTATAACAAATGTTTAAAAAAAATCAAGACTCAGTATGCAAAAAGTTATTAAAAATACAGTAGGTATGCATCGAGTTTACAGCGCCAGAAAATATCATTCAGTTCCAAGGGAACAGCAGGTTCGTCTAACAGGTGAATATGTGTGAGGAGCACGTGACTCCCCAATAGATAATTTTTGGAGAGAAGGATCGATGGACTGAATTTTTTGGCCTGATCCTTTTGTTCTCCCAGGAGTGTCTGGTATTGGCTCTCTCCCCATTGACAACACATACACACTTGGGAGTCTTTATCAATCAGGAGAGAAAGCCGTCAGTCAAATAATCATCCAGCCAACAACTATTGACTGTCTATGGCCACCTTTAGAATTAGGGATTGGTTCTTACTCTGGTGTTGAAGCCAGATAATGTCAACATGTATTGTATACTGTTTTGGTTACATATTATACTGTTTTTGTATTGGGGCTGTGGCTTTGGTTTAAAAAAATATATAAAGTACCTGTTAAAAGTATGGACAATACTGTCCGTTCCATGGTTCTTCTTGTTTTTAATTTTTTTTTTGTATTGTATATTCAAATTGAAGACAAGAAATCGATGAAGGAACACATATGGAATTAAGTAGCAAACAAAAAGAGTTAAACAAAAGTTACCTCTGCTGTAGAGTATAAGTTCATTAGAGTTACAGTATCAGCCTCAGAAACTGAAAATTAACACTACAGCACCTCAAATTAGAACCTACAGTAAATGCTTTAAAGAGCTCAATTACCAGACACATTTCAACATCAACTGTTTAGAGGAGACTGTGAGTATCGGGACTTTATTGTCAAATTGCTGCAAAGGAGCCTCTATTGAGGAACAGCAATAAAGGAGAAAATTGCTTGGCCAAGCAACATGAAGAATGAACATTAAACCAGTGGAAATCTGTACTTTGGTCTGATGAATCAAAATTTGAGATTTTTTGGTTCCTACTGCTATGTCTTTGTCAGACGCAGAAGAGTTGATGGCTTCTACATGTGTAGTTCCCATTGTGAAGTATGGAGGAGGAGGAATGTTGCAGGTGGCAATGTTGATTATTCATTCAAAATTAAATGCACTCTGTTTAAATACCTTTTGACCTGATGTGTTTTTCTCCAGTTTGTCTTGATAATCCTTGAATTAGCTACGTTTTTGCATATCAGTTTTAACTGAACTTCATTACCAGATCAAGGCCTGTTTGGTCTTCTTCCTGCTTAATTCATGGTACTGCATCCCTTATCTTCCTGGCCTCCATTACCATCTTGGACTATCATGACTATGTCTACTTACTAGCATATTGCTAGTTATGTCTCAGCTCTGTTTGTGACCCCCCCATCTTTTTGGATCTACAGCTGCTTTATTTCAATAACTGAAAAAGTTATTCATAAATTAAAACCAATAAATATCATATTTACAGTTGTTAACCAGAAATGAAACTTAGGGGGTCATTTATTAAGACTGGAATGTTAGACGCAAGTCTTATGAACAATTGCACTAGCGGTAGATCTGCCAAAGTAATGTATAGGTGCCGGCCTCTACATAACTTCGACGCATCCACCGCCAATCTAAATCTATGCCAGCTTCCTTGATGGCGTAGATTTAGAACATTTTCTATGCCTAAAATTTAGAAAATGATAAATGAGATGGGCCTGGTCCCCTTCCTTGCCTGCTTTTTTAGACCTGGCGTGAGTGGGGAAAATTCGCAGATTGTGGCACAAATAACCTTTTCACCGCAATCTGCAACAGATACAGTATACGCCATAAAACTCAGTAAATGAGCCCCTTAGCGTTTCCACAAAGGCCCATGATGGCAGCAGGCAGAGGCGTAGCTAGAGATGACTGGGCACCATAGCAAAAAAAATTTATGGGCCCCCCGGATCTCCCATGTGTGCTTTGCAGATCCTCAGATCCACAAAACACAGACACCGGCAATGTGCGGACTGCACATCGTCAACACTATATAGAAAATGCCTTTTCTTGTCCGCAATTGCGAAGAAAATGGGACATGTTCTATTTTTTCAGGAACGCAATTGCGGACCCAGAAGTGCAAATGAATGGGTCCGCAATTCCATTCTGCAAAATGCCCTTACCTCAACACCATGCAGTACAGAATGCATTATAAAATCCATACACCATGCCATACAATATACACAATAACCCCACAGTGTAGGTGTTATGTACGGCATGGTGTATGGATTATAATGTATATTGTACGGCATGGTGTATAGATTAAACTGTATATTGTACCACATGGTGCAGGGATTATACTGTATACCAAGCATCCTCAAACTGCGGCCCTCCAGGTGTTGTAAAACTACAATTCCCACTATGCCATGCTGTAGCCTGATAGCTGTAGGTTGTCTGGGCATGCTGGGAGTTGTAGTTTTACAACATCTGGAGGGCCACAGTTTGAGGATGCCTGCTGTATACTGTAGTCATCTATAGTGCCAGGTGCGGACACAAACAGCAGAGGGCCCCTGTGCAAAAAAAATTCCTGGATCCCCACCCCCATGCCAAATTCTCAACCTAACCTATTCTATTCTAACATTACATACAGCAATACAAAACATACAGGGTAAGGCTATTTTCACACCTGTGGCAGTACGATCCGTCCACCTAATCCAGCAGAAAATGCAAGGAATCGACTGGACACAAACCACAGCATACAGCGGTTTATGTCCCGCTGATTCTCTGCATTTTTGCCAGATTGTGGCCGGATCTCTGCCGTACCCCATTACAGTTAATGGGGCTGGCGGGCATTCTGTCTGCATCCAGCAGAGCCGGATCCAGTGAATTCTCAGCTGGAACAGCCTGCCAGGATCACTAACGCAGATGTGAAAGTAGCCTCATAAAGCGCCACATACCTCTTATATCCAGTGACGTCTCGTTTGATGTACAGTAGATGTTCTCCTTCTTCATCTTCTCCATTCAGACCAGACCACCGTTATAATTTCTTTCAGCCATCTCACGTCTCTGCAGAGTTTGACAGACATCTTAGTTTCCTATTTTTCCACCATCCTCCAATGAACATCCCATCATGCACCCCAATATTGAGAAGCTGTGCTCCCCAAAACTATACTGCAAAAAGAACTGTGCTAAGCTGATGCTGTGCCAGGGTGCCCCCACATTATTGGTGCCCCCAAAGTAATGGTGCTCCCACAGTAATGGTGCCCCCACAGTAATGGTGCCCCCAAAGTAATGGTGCTCCCAAAGTAATGGTGCTCCCAAAGTCCCAACAATAGTAATTATTTATTTGCCAGAGTGCATTTAGTAGTAATAGTGCTCCTACTTTGCCCCCAACAGTAATTGTGTCCCACAAGTAATAATGCTCCCATAGTCCCCCAGTTGTAATAAAGCCCACCATAATGCCCCGATAGTAATAATTCTCTTTATAATGTGTGACAGTAGAACCCCCCCCCCCTTATAATGTTCACCAGTACAAAAAATGCCCTGTTGTGTGGCAGTAAAAAAAAGAAATACCTCCTCTTAGTGCCCCCAGTAGAGCCAATGTCCCCAGAGTGCCCTCATGTGTTCCAATGACCCGTACTGTGTGCCACTACAAAAAACACTTAGTGCCACCAGTTGAGCTTAGGTGCCCATAGTGACCTTATAATTTGTGCCAGTATAAAATACTCCTATATAGTGCCCTCTGAAGATGCCCCCATGGTGCTCCTTCCCCGTCTCCATAGTGCCCTCCATAATGTGGCACTATAAAATGCTCCTATAGACTGCCCCACATAGATGCTCCCATAATGCTCCTTTCCTCTCTTCCCCATAGTGGCTCCAAAATGTGTGCCTGTATTAAATGCCCCTATATAATGCCCTCATAGTGCTCTTGTCCCCCACTTCTCCATAGTGCCCCCTATAATGCATGCCAGTATATAGGGCCCCCAGTAGATGCTCCTTCCCCTCTTCTCCATAGTGCCCCCCCTAATGTGCCAGTATATAGGGCCTCCATAGTGCTTCCCCTCTTCTCCATAGTGCCCCCGTATTGTGCCAGTATATAGGGCCCCATAGTGCTTCCCCTCTTCTCCATAGTGCCCCGTATTGTGCCAATATATAGGGCCCCCATAGAGCTTCCCCTCTTCTCCATAGTGCCCCCGTATTGTGCCAGTATATAGGGCCCCATAGTGCTTCCCTTCTTCTCCATAGTGCCCAAATATTGTGCCAGTATATATGGCCCCGTAGTGCTTCCCCTCTTCTCCTTAGCGCCCCCCCATATTGTCCCAGTATATAGGGCCCCATAGTGCCCCCCATATTGTGCCAGTATATATGGCCCCATAGTGCTTCCCCTCTTCTCCTTAGCACCCACCCATATTGTCCCAGTATATAGGGCCCCATAGTGCCCCCCATATTGTGCCAGTATATAAGGCCCCATAGTGCCCCCCCCTCAATATTGTGCCAGTATATATGGCCCCATAGTGCTTCCCCTCCTCTCCATAGTGCCGACCCCCCCGCCTATATTGTGCCAGTATATAGGCCCCCCACCCCCCTTCTTGACACAGTATACTATAAATAATAAAAACAAAAAAACTCACATACTTACCTTATGCTGCTATCAGCGATGCGATGCAGGCCTCTTCTGGCCTGTGTCCCGCGCTGTACGGCTCAGGCGGCGCGATGACATCATCATGCCACCTGCACCGGCCTCTGATAGGCTACAGGCACTAAGCCTGTAGTCTATCAGAGGAACGAGCAAGGGAGACGCCTCTCCCCTGCTCCATTCATCTGTATCGCTGTCCTGAGGACGGCGATACAGATGAATACAAAGATGACCGCTTCCACAATAGAAGCGGTCATCTCCACTTATAATCTGCTGGCGGCTGCTGCCACATGAATAAAAAAAAAAAACTCAGCCGGCGGCCCGGGCCCCCCAGTGGCGTAGGGCCCCATAGCCATTGCTATGGCTGCTATGGCGATCCCTACGCCACTGGCAGCAGGGCATTCCATGCTGTGCTGTGGTAATGTTGGGAGAGATCAACCTGGCCCTCATAAAGCACCCATACTGAAAGGGTTGACCCTACAAATCTGACTCTAATATGCTCTTATAATACTATAAACTAATCCTGGATATGTTTCCACCAGATAATCCGCTGGCATCATCAGTGGGAGGCAGGAAATATATAAAAACCGACAAAAAGTTACAGGTCATAAACAAGGGTTAGTTAACCAAAGGTCCTGCAATCATACTCCCTTCCGTCTGTCCCAGACTTTTTTCTTATCTTTTAAATGGGTCATGGGCCACTTATCTCCATGATAAAGTTGTATTTTACTGTATCGAAAAGTTTGATTTATAACTTTTCCATGGTCAGCTTTACAAGTTTTTTTAAACGTGTCCTCTCCAATTTGTAAAATAGATAGGAAAAAGTTAGTGACATACCTATCATCAAAATTCCTTGCTGATATCCTTCAGTAAGGACTCTGCGCAGTGCTGATATGTCTACTATAATGTTAAGTTACATGACTACATTGTCCAATGTCCAGGGGACATTTAATTGCTAGTTATTAAGAAATGGTATAAACTCTTTTTCCATAATATTTTTATAGGGGTTGGCGATGTTTTTTTGTTGTTGCATTGCTATCATTAAATAGCCATCGCATTAAAAAATAAAGAAATTATATACCGTAATTCTGGCTGCTTGCTCCCTCTACCTTACCACATGTAAATTTTGCAAATACCAATTAGAGCTCTTTAAATTTATATGCAGAGAGTGCCTGTAATGGGGCAGACTTTACACATGGAATCTTTTTGGCCCTCAGTGTGATGCATGGCTCCACACCCTAGGATAGAGGGAGGAATCAGTCAGACACAGATGTCACTTAAAAAAGGTAAAGTTTACTAGACTGCTGTGGTGCAACAATGATAAAAGTATATCAATATTCTTTGACAGACAACAAGCTTAGTGGTCACAGTGTCTTAAAAAGGACACAGCATTAAGTCTCATGCACACAAACAAATTTTTTTGGCGTCCATTCCGTTTTTTTGCGGCCCTTATGTGGAACCATTCACTTCAATTGGACTGCAAAAAAATAGAAATTACTCCGTGTGCATTCCGTGTCTGTACATCCGCTTGCCCGCTACTCAAAAATATTGAGCATGTCCTATAATTGGCCCCATTACAGATAAGGTTAGGGCTGCTCTATCAGGGCCGGCTGTTCTGTTAAATGCGGAATGCACACGGCCGGTAATGGTGTTTTGCAGATCTGCAATTTGGGCATTGACATTTTGGCTCTGGTCTACTTAGAGTGGTAGCAATGAAGATGACTATATGTACAGTTATCACCACGGTTGTCTCTCTAAATTGTATAGTACCGCACAATTTGCACAGTCTCCAAATGGTGCTGTCAGGTAACAGCATCATCACAACCAGTGCACATGCCTTTTTTCAGTTATGGTATGCATTTCTTCACCACATACAGTATAGCCCAGATTTCTTCATAAAGTTTTGCTTACAGGCTTATGTCTGTCTTGTTATGGTTACATGCCTGTCTCTTACACAGGCTTTGGCTTCTTCCAGGATATATGGACCAGCTTCTTTCTACCCCTCAAATGTAGCCTTAACTCATCTGTGATGCTTTGCTGCTCGGTGGCTCTAAAAATGTTCTGAAATATTGTCTCAAACACTAATGTGCAAAATAACATCAAGCAGTGCATCACATCAGTGCATCTTCTCGGCAATGTCCTTTGCATTCTTCCCAAGGTGTATATGAATTCCCTAGAAGGCCATATGCCATCACAGACTAACTGAAACATTTCTCACTGTATGTCCAGGGCCTTTGCACACATGCGTTTTACTCTCCTCGTGCAGCTCCTTTTTTAAGGTACCCCAACTGGTATTTTCCAGCAGTATTAAGCCTTATTCACACGTCAGTGTTTTGATCAGTGATTTCCATCAGTGATCATAATCCAAAACCAGGATTGGAGCCTACACATTAATAAAGTATAAGGGAAAGATATGCACCTGTTCTGTGTTTAGAGCTGCACATAGTTCTGGCTTAAAATCACTGATGGAAATCACTGATTGAACACTGACTGTGTGAATAACGCATAAGACTTTCACAGAACATATATAATATATAACATTATATCCAACAAGGTGTGTCAACATCATTGCAAGTTGCACACTTAAATATGGGGAGATATAATGTAGCCTGTAAGTAGAAATTTCATAAAGGCTACATACACCTTCGGGTGCAATTTTTTTTTTATGATTGCATTTTAATCATTTTGGGCTATAAATCACGTTTTCAATAATTTTTTTAATAAAAAATATTGAGCTGTTGTGTCACAAAGGTTTAGCTGTTTGTCTACCTGTGCGAATTGTACTTTTTTCTTTTACTTTGTACCAGTCATCTAATGACCCTTATCTATAATTTTCTAAGAGGTCATAAACACTTTTTTAAGACACATTTTTATTAGTGTTTATAATGTCAGAGAGCAGAGATAAGGAGCCCCTCAGATTAGCTGGCTGTTGGAAGAGAGAGAAAATTCAGATCCCTCTATTAGAGCATCTAAGCCCTCTACAGAAAAAAGGGCTCTATATTTGTAATAAAGACCAAATTAAAAAATAATTTTTAGCTCAAAAAGAATACAATGCAATAATAATAATACAAATTGCCCCCAAAGGTGTGCATAGACTTTAAAGTTATCCATTGCTTTTAAAAGCAGACTAGTAACAGATAACAAAGCAGTTTGATTGTGAAGTCATTTTGCAATCCGTTTGTCCCAAACATCTTCCTAGCCACTAAATGTTAGTAAAAAGTATAGGACAGATGAGATTTAGTATAACCGCAGGGCCAGACCATACATTTATTTATTGTCTTATACCATGGTGATAATAGATTTCCATTGCCGGTTCTTGTAAATTTGCCTGCATTTGGCTGATAGAGATAGATATTTGTAGTTGAGATTCTAAAAACTTAGAGCATTTGGAAAGACATTTTGTTTTTAAAGAAGTTTTTAAAGTTAATATTAATGATGATCCTGTAGAGTCGTGCTTGTTTCTTGCACTTTCCCGGAGATTAATAAATCAGCGATGTTAAGCTATTTTCTTCTCGCACCTGTCAGCACACAATCAGGCGGGTCGTTTTCAGTGTAACAATGTGTTAATGAGGCTGGTTTACACAAAAAATCCCACTCCAACATGTCAATGTTGAAGTATGAAACTTTAATTAGGTAGCTTGTTAGCGGAGTGTGCACACCATTACAGGAAGAGGAATTAGAGACTGCTACTACTTGCTGATGATCGGTAGTATCTAACGAAAAGACACAGCGAGGGCAATAGAAGATACAGTGCTTAGGAATAGAATAATAGCCTGTAGAAACAGACTAATTGACTAATCAACAATCCAATTATATTACCAACCAAAATAACAACCAGCAGTTACAGTGAAACTACAGTAGGAATGCAAACCGATTCACTATGGAAATACTGAGGGTTACTTAATAAAACTGGACACCGACATGCTAAAAATAATACTGTAGAGGAAAGACATTTGGAAATGATTTTTAGGTAATTGTCTATATTGCTATATTGATTTTCCTGACCTGTTCTCTCTGCTTGTAGACCTGCAACTTCAGAGTTCAGTGGTTAGCTGTAAAACAAGGCGCCTCTCTTCCCCGGCCTATTAGGACTCTATTTGCTGCATTTTCTGTGGACAGCACAAATTTGGAAAACTTTGATTTGAAATGCATTAGAATTTCTTTGCACTTCATGGTAACAAATCAGTTTTTCCTAAAATGGCGGCTGCACATGTTACAAAGTGAAAGTAAGAAGCCAAGCAATGCAAGATCACCCATAATCCCGGGGAGCCAGCCAATCTTCAGATAGCCATCCCATGTGATGTCACAGCCCTATAAAACCTTCATCCAGCGCAGTCTCTGCCATTGTCCTGTGAGCTCAGCATAGGGAGAGATATGGCAAGTGCTCATGCACTAGGGACAGTGTTGCTGAAAAGGATTAATAGAAAAAAATTGGAGAGGGAGAATGCAGGAAGAGTGCAGGGAGTGCTCAGGGACAATGTAGGGACAGTGCAGGGAGACTTATGCTACGTTAATTTTATTTATATATTCCTACATTTACTTATTCCTACATCAGCCGTAAACTAAGATATGTAATTCAATACCAATAAGATTAAAACCTTTATTAATCTGGTGCCAGCATGCCAACAAATACCTCCCCTTAAGGGGGCCAGGTCTTAATGATGACCAACCTTATCTTTTGAGGGCTTTACTTCTTCCAAATCATCCTTCAAAGTCTCCATGTCTGAAAAAGGTCAGCAAGATGCAGAGAGAGAAGGAGCTGGATGTTCCTGATGAAATATTTTCATCGATATTAGATGATGTGGAAAAGGAGGAAAAGCAGATGGCAGAAGTAGGGTTCCCACCCGTAGGGCAGGAGAGAGCTGGAGTCAGAGAAGTGGGTATGCCAGACTGATTTTTATACTGCGTTTACTGTCAAATAACCTGAAGGAGATTGCAGGCCAGAAGACAAAAGTCAATAATATGTACAGCCGCTCCATGTGGCCATACCCTAAGGGGCTCATGGCCAATGAATGGAAGCCGGCAGCGTGCCTGCTATTTTCAGATGCGGAATCATTTACTTAAATGGGTCTGCGATCTGCAAAATTCAGGCCGCACCACAAGAAATAGGACATGTTCCATTTTTTTTTCAGTGAAGAGGCATGGACCGAAATCCCACAGAAGCGCTCCGTAGTGCTTCCGTCAGCTTCTGCTCTTTGACTACGTTCGGCAAAGTTACCAAATCAAATTTTTCAAAACTTTGCTCTAGCGCTCTCTAGTACACATACCCACTGATTTTAATGTGTTTGTGATTTTTAAGCTGACCCACAGTCAGTAAACAATGACTTATGTGTGAACAGAGATATGTACAACTTTGGTCCGTGATACAGACCAAACACGCCCATAGTAGTCTATGGGTCTGTAAAAAATTACTGACACAACACAGATGGCATCCGTGTTCTGTACTTGGTTTTTCATAGACCATTGATAGGAACTCTATAAATTAATTTTCAGCTTAACAGCGTCCATGGAATATGGATTATACACAAAGGGCAAAAACGGACACAAGGACCATACACAGATCCTTCACAGCGTTTTCACAGATGGAAAACGGACTGAATCGGCTGCACAGGTAGTATGTCCGCCCCTGATCTCAAAAGATATGGGTCTTTTTTTTTAACAGTGTTCAGCATTTGGAATAAATGATGTGATAATTGTATAGTTCAGGTCGTTACGGAAGTGGCAATATCAAATATGTGGAGGGGTTTAATTTTTTCAATTTTTTTCCATTGAAAAGTATTTTTGAATTAAGAAAAATGTGTACTATAAGGGTATTTTCATACAAAGCATATCATCAGACAGAATGGTAATAATAAAAGGGAACAGAATTAAAGGGACAGAACCAATCAGTACTTAAAAAAATGCCCTTACAATACAACGGTGTGTGTTTTATAACTTGGAGAATTTTTTTTTAAATAAAACTACAGTATATTTATTTTTTATCACTTATTAGCCCCATAAAGGAGCTGTGACTTGTGATCCTTTGATCCATAATTCACTGCACTGTGCTGTCAGCAAGATGCCAAGATACACAAGGCAGACCTAAGGTCCTTCATTGTATAGACATTGGCAGTCAGTGATCTCATTTACAGCAGTACTAATGTATGACAGAGGGAGCCCCCTCCTACTAAAACCACTTAGATGCCATGGTCACTATTGATCAGGGCATCTAAGGTGTAAAATGGCCAGGATGAGCACCTTTGCCAAGCTGAGCTATTAGAGCAGGAGCACAGCTGTCATGCAAGAGCTGAGCTCCTGCTCTCTGCCTCATAGGCCTCTTTCAGACAAACTTTTTTTTTGCGAGTGTACGTACCGTTTCTTTTGCGTTCCGTATACGGAATAATTCATTTCAATGGTTCTGCAAAAAAAACGGAAGTGTTTCCATGTGCATTTCATTTCCGTATTTCTGTTTTTCCGTTCCGTGCAAATATAGAACATGTCCTATTATTGCCCGCAAATCACGATCTGTGAGCTCCATTCAAGTCAATGGGTCCGCAAAAAAAACGGAACGCATACGGAAATGCATTCGTATGTCTTCCGTATCCATTCCATTTTTTGCCCAATTTTTTCTATGTAATTACTGTATACTGTATGTGCCATTACGGAAAAACGGAACCGAAATGGAAACACAACGGAAACAAAAAACTGCAAAACAGATCTGATAAAAATGGACCACAAGACACTGAAAAAGCCATATGGTCATCTGCAGGAAGCCTTAGGGTACTTTCACACTTGCGGCAGGACAGATCCGACAGGCTGTTCACCCTGTCGGATTCGTCCTGCTGCTATTTTGCCATGCTGCCGGACTGTCACTACGGGGGGCGGAGCTACGGCGCAGTGCATGGCGAGAGGCCGCCAGACAAAAAGTACTGCATATCCAACTTTTTAGTCCGGCGGCCTCTCGCCGTGCACTGCGGCAGGAAATAGCGGCAGGACGGATCCGACAGGGTGAACAGCCTGTCGGATCCGTCCTACGGCAAGTGTGAAAGTACCCTTAAAAGAAATCTATCAACCTGATTTTGGGCTATTATCTACAGAAATACATACATAGTATACATAGTATACAATGTATTTCAGCGCAGCTCTGAGCGCTGACAATGGGGAATGGGAGGCAGTAAGAAAATAAAAATAGTTATCTGGACTACATATCCGCAGTATTACTGTAGATATTGGTCCAAAATCAAGGTGACGGATTCCCTTTAATGACGACTATTAAAAGGCGTCTCAGAGGTTATTAAGGGTTTAAACAGAGAAATGTGTTGATATACTCTCTTCTGCAGAACAACACAGCATAGGTGGATAGCATGGACATGTCTGAGATTAATGAGAACACTGTGGCTGGTACTGTACTAATTGGGTGCTATATATGATGTCCCATTTGGGGATACACAAAAACTGCATATCATTGTCCTCTTAATAACCATCACTCTTATATGCAACTGATATTACCATGTCACTGCACTAAATCTTTTATTAATTAACTGGTTAAATAGATATTGTGATGTTATAATTGCACTTGAATTGTCCTTTGCACTATCTGATCTATATGACAACCGGTTATGTGGTAAGACATGATGAATTCCTCCGTGTGTGAAGTGTTTTCTCTTGCTGTTAAGGTCTCATGCACAGCACCGTATTAGTTTTTGCAGTCCGCAAATCACGGCTCTGCAAAACATGGATACCTGAGGACAGGTCATCAATATTAAAATCCCGGAAAACCCCATTAATAAATTAATAAAAAAAGAAAATACTGAGAGACATATACTCATACAAAAGAAAGACAAATCAAGTTTGTCATACAGAAATTTAAAGTTTAGTTCCAGGTAGGACCGGGTAAGGCCTCATGCACACGACAGTATTTTTTGTGGTCCGCAAAATGGTGTTCCGTTGTTCCGTGTTTCCGTTTTTGTTTACATTGTGTTTCCGTGTGTCTTCTGCGGACAGCAAAAAAAAACACAAAAAAAAAAAAAATCAATGTGATTTTAATATCCACACTCAGCAATATAGATATATATGCTGGTCACCTGAGAGTTTGTTTGGTGGCCATTTTCTGTAGTCTTCACAGGGTACAGATTTTCGATGGGCTGCTTGGCTTTGACGATGTTGAATTCTTCTTTTTTTTCGACTTTGGTCTCACCATGGCGGATGATTCAGAGGAAGATGATGTACTGCACTGGCTTGTTTCTCGTTGCTGGAGCCAGCCTTCCCTTTCTGTGGACGAGGAACCGACTAGAAGGAGGTGTTTTTGGGTCCATCCCATTGTTTCTCAACGCTACCGGAAAGGACACTTCCATAGCCTTTACAAAGATTTTCGTCAGTATCCAGAGAAATTCTTTTCATTCTGTTGAATGTCAGTGGGTACCTTTAATTGCTTGCTGGCGTCTCTACGTACTGTCCTTACCTTCATGGACTCCAATATGAGGCGCAGCATTAATCCAGAGGAAAGGCTCATCGTGACGTTGAGGTAAGCCAGATTTTATTAATGTAGCACAATTTTTTATGTGCACCGCTTTTGTCCTCAGTAATATTTTTCACTAAATGTCTGTGATAAGATATGCGATTGTGTTATTGGAAGATACCTTTGTTTGGCTCTAATATGTTAGTACCATTCAAAATTCACTTTGTGATTCGGTATTCAGGGCATATAACATATCAAGTTATAATCGGCTTGGAATATATATTTGAGGCCAATGTCAGTATCATGCATAGTGTCCCCCATCAGTCTCCATTTACTCTACATAGTGCATGTAAATGGTGTCCGCACAGGAGGTGTATCATTTCTTGTCGGAGTCGTGGCTACACCGCCATTGGTGGTAGTGTATTTAGTATCCACGCTAATGTAATTTTGGTGGGGATTTTCATTCTCATTAGCCATAGACTGTTTTAACACCTGTCATATCCAGAATTTTATAGGAGTGTTAGGGAACCTCCGGCTCTACCACTGTTTTTACACTACAAAACTCCCAGCATGGATACTTTCACGGGACCCCCGATACTGTGGTGGGTGGTTGAAAAAGGGGCCATGAGTGGGTGGAGGAGGCGGGTGGTAGCTAGGTACATGGGGTGGAGGTGGTGGCCTCATGACACGCCTGCGCATGTCGTTGATCTCAGTATGTATGTCTCCCTGATATGAGGAGGCATACATATCTAAGACAAGGGAAAGGGAGGCCATGCACTGATTGTACCTCTCCAGGGAAACCCGCCTTAGGAGAGGAGCCAGACCCCTCAGCATGCCCTCTTCTTGCCCATCACTCCTCCTCTGGGCAAGAAACTCAATGACTTGGGAATCTATCATTTCCAGGGTCTGTTGCCCAGAGGAAGAGGGTTGGACCTGACGCATACGCCTGAGCTGAGGTTGTGTCCCAAGTTGTGAGCTGCGCTGGGCTGGGATGGCCGGATCTGGTGGTGCTTGCTGTGACTCCTCTGCAGGGGTTGGTGCTGGGCTGCTGGCTAGGGAAAAGACAGCTGGTGTCTCACTGCCCCCGACATCAGAATCATCCGAATCATCCAAACTATCCGCCGTACTGTATGGAAAATGAGACAAAACATATATTACATTATGGGACTATTCGAGGTCAGTACTACTTTTTAATAATATATAGAATCCAGCGGTATGTATATCACATAAGAGACAGCCACCACATAATGAATCCGGTTCCAAGAAATTGTAAATGTTTGCATTGAATTTACACTCCAAAACTGACAAAAAATACGGTTGGGTCTAGGGCCAAATGTCAAATTGCCAAACACTTTGGGAACATTACTTAGTGTTCGGACCTGTCCATCACAAAAGCATCTCGACAAATTCAAGGAGCTAACCAAATGCTGATCTTGAATCCGTCTTTTCCCAGGGCAGTTTCCCAAACAACCAAACATCACACTCCACAAATTCAGTGAGAAATAGAAAAGTAAAATCATTTCTCACGTACAAAAAACATGTATGAGCCAGCACATGAACATGGCGGGAGAAGTAGTTATTATACAGGGACTGGGTGGAGGCTGGTAATTTGACAATATGACAAGGAGACGCACTAGATTGGAGCACAAAATTGTATGTACATGTACAGTATGCAAAAGAAAAATCTGAAAGCTACAAAGAAAAGAATAAACAATAGGAGAAAACAAGACGCCTCCACCCAAAGTAACCAATATGCAAGGCCTAAGCAGTACTGGGGGTACCAAGGAAGAGGAGCAGCATGTATACCTGGCACTACAGGGGGGGTGGAATGAATTATATACTGGCACTAGAGTGAGAGAGCATTATATACTAGTTCTAGGGTGGGCGGCAGCATTATATACTGGCACTAGGGTGGGGGGAGCATTAACTATTGGCACAAGTGGAGGCACTACAGGAGGGGCATTATAAATATTTTGGTCATTGGTGGCATTATTACTACGAGGGATACTGTGTAGGCATTATTATTATTGGGCACAATGTAAAGGACATTGCTATTAACGGGGGCACCCTTGGGGAGTATTATCACTATTAGGGGCACCCGGGCACTATTACTACTGAGGGCAGTCTGGGACCACTGTTACTATCGTGGGACTATCTGTATGGCACTGTTATTTCTAGTGTTAGTGGGCATGGGGATCAAAACGGGCACAAGATTTGGAGTGGAAGCAAGATGACAGTGGTCTGTATAAATTTGGGGGCTGATTTGCTAAATCTGTTACAGTCGCCCATATGCCAATACTAATACTGGTGTCTTCTTATATAGTAAAGAGGCCTGTACTCCTTTAACCAAAGACATCTGCGCATGATGGTCTGACCAAGTGGAGAAGAAAAGGGAAATGAAGAACTGAAATCCGTGGAGACATCTACTGTAAGTCAGTGGATCCTGCCCTTTAGGCCCCTTTCACACGACCGTATGGCTTGCGGGCCATTTTTATCTGATCTATTTTTCCGTTTTTTGTTTCTGTTGTGTTTCCGTTTCAGTTCCGTTTTTCCGTTCCGTTTTTCCATATGGCATATACAGTATACAGTAATTACATAGAAAAAATTGGGATGGGCTTAAAATTTTCAAGAGATGGTTCCGCAAAAAATGGAACGGATACGGAAGACATACGAATGCATTACTGTATGTGTTCCATTTTTTTCGCGGACCCATTGACTTGAATGGAGCCACGGATCGTGATTTGCGGGCAATAATAGGACATGTTCTATCTTTGCACAAAATGGAAAAAACGGAAATACGGAAACGGAATGCACACGGAAATGAATGGTATCCCCCCCATAACAGTGCTTGGTCCATGTGAGTGCCATAATGCCCTCTGCTTAACCAGTAGGACTGAGCCTGGGTGTTGAGGTGGTATGTTTGAGATGGTATGTCTCTGTTTGCTGATTTGCCTCAGCCTGGTATAGCACATAAAAGAATTTCTCTATCATGTTGATCAGGGCTTTTTTTCTGGCGGAACGCACCAGAGCGGAGTTTGGCCACCTACCATGCTGACATTTTGACATCGCAGGCTGCGATGTATCAGCGGGGAGGGACTGGGAGGAGTAGCTGGGGGCCGGCAACTGCGGCAGGGCCGGTGCTTTCACTGTGCTCTTTCTGGCTCTGCCCTCCACAGAGATGATTGATTATCATTGTTGTCATCATCATCATCATCATCATCCTCCTGCTCCTCCACCACCAACTTCTCCTCTTCCTCCAGTGGCAGCTCCTCATCACTCATGCAACTTTCTCTTTTTGGGACTTCAACAGTTACAGGGCGGCCAGTACTGTGTGTAAGTTGTTCTTCTTCTGCTGACCCTTGTTACATCAGCATTATCATCTGTTCTAAAATAAATATGAGGGGGTGACATAGTTTATGTTGCAGTTGTCCCTACTGAAAAGTTTTGAGGCCTCTTCAAAGGGTTTCAGTCTGTGAAAGACCTCTCTGATGAGCAAACACTGTCTGACCTCTAAACAACATATGCTCCCTTCTGAGGTGGCCTGGTGCATAACAAAATCATATGGGTACTAACAGGCCATATTCATAGCCACCACTAGATAGAGGTTGGTGTTACCCTCTACATAAATAAAGGAATTAGAACATTCTGAGTGTATTCTAGCTAGGGCTAGGAGAAGGAAGCTTATGTGTTTTGCTGCACTTTAGCTTATCCTGGACCCAGTACCCCCAAGGATATGTCCTTAATAACTACAAAAAGTAGACCAGATGAGATCAGTAGAGATAACTTGTCTAAAAAGGATTCATTGACTCTATGGCACCCCAGTTCTGGAATTGCCTATGATACTTGAGCAGAAACATTCATAGTTTGCCCTCTGTGAGGAGAACCTCCACATCCCAGTATAGTACAAGGTGAATATCATGACCTTGTACTGTAATTACTGCAACCTGTTTAAAGAATAGATCAGAAGAATTTGCCTGCAATGAGGGAGAACTGCCCTTCTGGTTGCATTGCATTTTTCTAAAGTATTACACCCCATGTCTGGATCTTTATTTGAGTGTCAGCTAGTTGAATGCTAATTGAGTAAGACTACATAAGGAGACATCCTGTATTTTGGCCTGCGTATCAACTGCTGTTCTAATCTATTTGCATCTGTTCAACTGCCTCCTCATTGCTTCCTGCACTACTATTGCACTTGAAAGTGCTTGTGTCATGGAAGCCAGGACCCTGACTTGCACCTCCAAACTACCACCATCAAGGGCACCTCAACTGTCATCAAGCAGAAAACCCCCAGAACCGGAGTGATGGAAAGAACAGGTGAGCTCTTCCCATCACTGGCCGCCACCCTAGGCAGCTTCAGAACTGTGAGTACAAATACTATTACACCCATCCGGCTACCCATTCATTCATGCATGTCCTTATGGCCTAGTTGCTGCAAATGTTTTATTTCCCCCAAATGCAGAGCAGCCACAATATTCCTGCCATTGTCACTGACCACCTTGCCCAATTGAAGATGGCAGGGAGACAACCAGTAAGATGTTTGCTGTCTGATGCACTTCATCAAGTGATCCGCTGTATAGTCACTATCACCAAGGCCAATCAGCTCTAACACCTCATGGCAACATTACAGAAGCTTTGTTCTGCTGCTGTTGGAGCAGGAAGATGTCCATAGAGTAGGATGTGGAGGAGGCGGATAAGTACCTGGTGTGGGAACCCGACTGACACATATTCAGAGGTGTCAATAGGACCTGCCTTGCCGCAAAAAGCATTGACCCAGTGGGCTGTAAAAGACATGTACTATCCTTGCCCATAACAGCTGCTCCAGGTGTCCACGGTCCCATGCACCTTGCTTCTCAGCTAGGATTGCAAAGAGTGATGCATGTTCTCTGACACATGAAAGTACAAGGCAGGGATGGCATTTTGGGAGAAATAATGCAGGCTTTGTTTCTTCCAGCAAGGCTGTGTGAATACCATTGGCTCCTTAAAGGCAGCATAATCTGTTAAGTCGTTTGAAAGAGACTGCACTGCCAGTGATTGGCCAGGTGGTTGTTAAGCTTCCACACCAGCGGAATAGTGGGCACATAGAGTTGTTTCTTGGCCACACATTCTGATATTAATGGCTGACCGTGGAGCAGAGTGGGAGTAGCAGTAGGCGGAGTGGTAGAAACAGTGAGTGATAATGATGATAACAAGGACAATGAACTGTATGGTCTGGCTGATGCTATCGAGACCAGGAGAAGGAGAACACTCCTATACTCGCACACTCCCCACAGAGCTAGGGGCAGCCAAGCTTGACATAGGTTTGGTAGGGTTTGAGTCTGCGCCTATAGTATCAGCAACATCACCAGGTCTCAAGCTGACTATAATAGAGCAGATCTGGGCCTGGCAGTGTTTTGGGAGGTTCTGGCTGTATGTTGTCTCTGCTCCTTATTATTGCCACTGCCACAGCCCCTGTCCTCCTTCTCTGATGTTGCCTCCTCTTTAGAAACCTGATGCGGCACCCAGGTCCTGTCCAACACAAAATTATTGTCATGGACATCACCCTCCCCGCCTCTTTTATCAGACTGTGTTATGTCATCGTGGGCTCCTGTCTATAAAACACAATGCAGTAATGCTTCCACCTACCACCAATATAACCCTGCAATGTTGGCAGTGAATTTCTTCAACTCTGTGTTTATTTCCACGGTATAAAAATGGCGTTATTGCCATCATTGTTTTGCTATAATGCAACACGTTTAATAACACTAACAGAAAAAAAATGCACTGAAAAATATGTAGCAGCTGTCTTTGCGGCAGAATTCTATTGGGGTGATGTGCTGGCAATAAGCATATGTAGAAACTTGAGAGTTTTCTTTTAAAAAAAAAAAAATCTGCATCTCTGTTCATTAAAGAAAATGTGTTTTGTTTTTTTGCAGGGGTTGTTTTTTTTTATGTAGAAGTGCTAGGCTGAATTGCAGCAGCAAACAACAATCAGCTTTAAGCTCAGTGACCAGCCATTGTGGCCTACTACTCCCTCAAAGCTTTCCCTGATCACATTCCCTTATATTTCTATTCTTTCTCTATAGTTTCCCTATATTGTCCCTAATCACGCTACAATAGTTGATTTTGGCTCTGCATACTATAAAATAGTTTTTTGGCATACCTTTCTGAAGCTCTCCATCCTTGTCAGAAGGACACGCTCTTTCCTAGACTAGTATGACGTTTCTGCTGGTTTGACATAGACCTCTCCCTACCTACTGCCCCCCTGATTGGCTGATGAAGCTGTCTGACCCAATCAGGGCAAGTCCTTCTCCCCCAGTTCCTCTTAGTGTCATGTGATCCTCTGACTTCTTCCTCCCTCATGGTTTCCCCTTCAATATTAACAGAAAATTGGCGTTGGACTTCGTTTTATGCAATTCGCCTGAAATGGATCCAAAATGTTCGGATTCGTTTTACGAAGAAATATTTGTGAAATTCGTAACAAATCCGATTCGCTCATCCTTAACCTGTATGTTTGGGGATTGTCTGTGGAGATATATGTACAGTGGTCCCTCAAGTTACAATATTAATTGGTTCCAGGATGACCATTGTATGTTATAACCATTGTAAGTTGAGTAATTGGTTCCAAAGCCCCAAGATAAGAGAAAATGAAGATTTAAAGGGATTCTGTCACCTCTGATAACACAAATTCAGCTTTTAAACCAGTCATGCTCCACAGATTACCTTGAATCAGCTTTGCTTTTCTGTAATGTAATCCATTCAGTAGTTTTGCAGAAAAACGACTTTTATAAATATGCTAATTAATCCTGAAGGTGCCCAGAGGGGCATTATTTTCTACTTTGTGTGCCCAGTAATGCCCCCCTGCAGTGCCCAAAACCGGCACCTTACTCACTAAAACATGCCTTCCTCCTGAATCCCTAACTGCCCACAGCGTCTCATCCCTCTCCTCCCCCTCCCTGACAGCCGAGCGAAGTCCAGTGCAGACGCAGTACCCACTGAGGGCTGCGCCAGCGCGATGTGCTGGAGACTGAGGGAAGAGCGAGCATCGGACGTCACTGGGCTCGGCACATGCCCAGTGACGACGATGAAGCTCCTTCCCTCAGTCTCCTACTCATCACACTGGCGCAGCCCTCAGTGGGTACTGCGTCTGCGCGGGACTTCGCTCGGCCGTCAGGGAGCGGGAGGAGAGGGATGAGACGCTGTGGGCGGTTAGGGATTCAGGAGGAAGGCGTGTTTTAGTGAGTAAGGAGCCGGTTTTGGGCACTGCAGGGGGGCATTACTGGGCACACAAAGTGGAAGATAACGCCCCTCTGGGCACCTTCAGGGTTAATTAGCATATTTATAAAAGTCATTTTTCAGCAAAACTACTGGACGGATTACATTACAGAAATACAAAGCCGATTCAAGGTAATCTGTGGAGCATGACTGGTGTAAAAGCTGAATTTGTGTTATCAGAGGTGACAGAATCCCTTTAAGAAAAATAAGCAGATGACTTACGACAGATAAATCAATTCCTTACAAATAACAGTCAGGAATAGCTACTAACTAGCAACTAATACAGCTATTTTAGCAGAGAAGTGACCTTGATTGTTTGGATCTGAGTCTGAGACATTGTATCATGTTGAGTCTGGTTTCAACTTACGATGGGTCAGACTCAGAAATGACCATTGTAGGTTGAAAATATTGTATCTTGAGGGATCACTGTACAGTATAGCTACATGCAGGACTAATACTGGTGTACTGAAAGAGTAACATACCTAAAGACAGCTCATCTCCAAAAAGTTGACATATTTACCAGGTGAATAAATCCTTCTGCAGTCAGTTAGGAGATGACTAAATCAATGAGGAAGCCAGAGAGTCTGATGGCAGCTCTGTCAGGAGAGGAGAGATGGATCATACGCTATAATTGCCAGTCTAATCATAGCATCACTACAGTTCAATTACAAATCTCAATTTGTGTCTCTCTTCAATGATTTATTGATTATTATTATGCATAAAGAAGGGATAATGTTAGAGTTGTGTCTAAAAGGGTCTTTCTTCTCCCGTAATATTAGACTTTCCCGAGATTATGCATATTCCTGCAATTAGGTTCATTATAGCGCCGACAATTCGACCAAGAAAAAGATCTGCATGGACTTTGTATGTTCTCCCCATGTTTCCGTGGGGAACTATGGTTTTCCCCTACACTCGATTCAAAAGACATACTGATAGAGAATTTAGATTGTGAGCTCCTGTGGGGACAGCAAGCAATTATTTCTGTAAAGTGCTGTGAAATATGTCAGTGCTGAATAAGTGAAGTGAGTACAATAAATAAAAAGAATTTGCAGAAGGAAAGTGTATTGAGCATGTTTAAACAGCAGAGGGCACTGTGCTCCTGCGGAAGAGCTCCTACAGTCTCTGTTGGCTTTGCCTGACTCACATACACGGTGTACTTTACTATATAGAAACTCATTTCGCTGAAGAAAGGAAAGACCTTGAAATGAATGTCTTTGCCTCCATTTTGGTTTAAGTATATTATTATTAGAGATGAGAAATCGTTTTGCCTGATTCCCAGAATATAATGAAAGAATGAATTTGTTTTTATTCCCGTCTAATTTACCAGAAGGGAAAATCGATTAGTATCTAAATAACTGGAAAATCAGAAACCGACTAAACCAATGAGCAAGACGTCATTTGGTCACTTTTCTCTTAATTATTATCTTCACTGGGGTTAATTTAATAATGATCACATCTAATGAACTTTGGACTTTGCAGTGATTTTCTTCTGAGAATGGCTATGGAGATCCAAGGCTACGTTCAGCGTTATAGATGAGATGAGGCTACTTCAGCGTTTTGAAATGCGGTACCCTGTTGAGGCCACAAACTGTATCTCCATCGACTACAAGGAGATCAGACGGGGATCCGTATTATTTCCAGCATAAATGCCAGCATTCAGCCTGACAAAAAGTTGTGCATGCAAGACTTTTTATCTGCCTGAAAGCTGGCATTTATGCTGGAAAGCAGCCAGATTGTAATAATTGAGGATCTGGCGATTTTTTGGCATTGTCAGGCTATGCTTGATATGGTAAACTCCGGCAGGCTGCTCCTTTGCCGAAATAGTTTAAAGGGGTTAATCAAGGCCTATAATGCCCCCCCATATGCCTGGGCCCCTCACACAGATAGTACTAACTCTGCTCCCCACCACCCAAGTTTCTTCTGATGCCAGCACAGCCGCCGCTGCATCTCCTCGTTGCGTGGATGAAAATATCTGGAGTTGGGGGGAGGGAGCTTAGCTAATAACAGGACGAGAAGGGAAAGAGCCTCCCTAGCATTGTGGGTGACACTAGGGAGGCTCTTTCCCATCGCAGCCTGCTAATGGCTGCCCCCAACGCCGGATGTTTTCATCCGCGCAACGAGGAGATGCAGGAGTGGCTGTGCCAGCATCAAAAGCAACTCGGGTGCTGGGGAGTGAGGTAAGTACTATTTGTGTGAGGGGCCTGACCACATGAGGGGGCATTATAGGCCTTGGATAACTCCTTTAAGAATAAAGCAAGAGGTGTTAATCCCTAAGGCCCGTTTGACTATGGCAGATATGTGTATTCTGTAGCCATGGTATTTTAATGTGAATGCTTGCAATTTAGCCTCATTGCTAAATTGTGGACACCCGCCATAGTTTCCATCCAGTCTGTGTTCTAAGTAGGGACATGTCTTGTCTTTGGGCCGTTGGTCGCAGCTATAAACCACAACCACATAAAATCCCATTGAAATGATGGGAGGCAGATTCAGTTTGGCTGCCAGTGTCTTTTTGATGTGGAATCCACACCGTGTTCCCCCTCAAAAAACTCATTGTGAAGGGGACATAAACGTACCCTTTCATATGTTTCTGCAGTGCCAGTTTTGGTGGATTCACAGTGAATTTTACCTGCAGATTTTTGCAGATAGGATCTGCAGGGGATGATAGTACCAGGCACGTGAATAAGGTTTTATACATCTCATTCAGATTCTGTAGACTTATTCTGCACAGAAAAGCGTCTCATGATGCCTCAAATTGATCATCCAGCATGAACCACTGATGATGATTCTTAGGCCTCTTTCACACAAAAGTATTGGTTCCGTGGCCGTATTGCAGGCAGCATACGGCGGTTCCGCAATACACGGGGCACCGGCTGTGTGCATTCCGCATTCACGTGAATGGGTCTGCAAATCCGGAGTTACTGTGGAACAAAATAGAACTTGTGCATAAGTTCTGTAAAAAAATAGAACTTGTTCTATCTTTTTGCGAAACGGATGGATCACGGGCCCATTCTAGTTGAATGGGTCTGGATCCGTCCCGGCCACTGCACTGATGTTGCCTGTGCATTGGGGACCGCAAATTGAGGTCCCCAATGCACGGAACGGAACCAATACGTTCGTGTGAAAGAGGCCTTTAACTTTTTAGTATACATCTACTCTGTCTTGTCTAACTATTAGGGCTCATTCAGACAAGCATACAGTATGTTACATCCGCGTGTTGTCCGAGTTTAGGGCAGAGAGTTGTGAAAATTGACACACACATTATATCTAATGCGCCACTTCACATGTCACTTTTTTCACAGACCATCAGAGAGAATTGTAGTATACATTATTTGGTCTAATTCTCGCTAGATTTGTTAATTTAGTTCAATAGGGGCAGTGAAGAATAAAAAAGGGCAGCAGACGGATTCCATTCATAGACCGATTTTCACGGAAACCCAGCACTAGTGTTGATTTAATTGACATGAAAAATGGATGACATACTGATGCCACACTGATCATCAATTTTTAGTGAACAACACATGGACGAGTATAGATCACCCCTCTTAAGACATTGGGGGTCATTTACAAAGACTAGCATTTTACGCTAGTCTTTGTCCCCCCCTGCGCTGCTGTAGGATTCGGCTAATTTATGACAAGACATGCTCCTCGTCATAGATTAGGTGCGCCTCTGGCAGTCCTTTCTCCAGGAGTAAAAACCACTCCAGCCCCATAAATGGAGTAGTTTTTAACCAAAATGTATGCCTGTTTTATTGTGGTAAATGTTAGCAAGTTTGCCGGAGCCATTGTTCCAGCCCCCGGAATGTCACTCCCAAGTGTAGAGCGCTGTGTAAAAATCGCAGTGCAACCAAATATTGTCACATGGATGCTAAAAAAACAATTGACATGCTGCTGATTTCTAAATCCGTATGTCAGGTCAATTTCCACACAGAAGATAAAAGCAAAGGGGGTCATTTATCAAACTAGTGTAAAGTAGAACTGTCTTAGTTGCCCATAGCAACCAATCAAATTTCACCTTTCCTTTTCCAAAGGAGCTCTGAAAAATGAAAGGTGGAATCTGATTTGTTGCTATGGGCAACTAAGCCAGTTCTACTTTACACCAGTTTAATAAATTACTAATTAATAACAATTAATGAGATCTGTCTAAGCTCACACACTTTGTTGGTACTAAATTAGGATGTGTTTTCCAACAAGAGAATATGCACAGAAAAACAGTGTGTAGCCTATGGCACCTTCCACACGAGCGAGTCCCACACATCAGAGAGCACCAATCCTGACCTCCCAGCACTGACTGGGTCACATAGCATTATATTGATTTATGATTCTATGTAACCCTAAGGCCTCTTTCACACGAGCAAGTTTTCCACGCGGGTGCAATGTGTAATGACCGGAGTGCCATTACCACTCTTTTGCACCTTGTTACCACTTTCTATGTGCTAAGACTGTGTCATCTTATGTCTGTTATATCACGATTGAATAATGCTCATATGTATTTCCATTGAAACTGTTATATTCATGTAATTGCCTGGTCTAGCACATGGTGGCAGCAACACACGACAGTGCTAGTTTCAGGGAATGGATTGGATTGTCTATTATCTCTCTCCCTCTAGAGCAGCGTTTCTCAAATAGTGGGGCGCGCCCCCCATGGGGGGCGCGAGGCTCCGTAAAGGGGGGCTCCAGGTGACAGGAGATGAACGCTTCCACTCTGGAAGCGTTCATCTCCATAGTGATCTGTATCGCTGTCCTCTGGACAGCCATACAGATCGCTGTGCTGTGCGGCAGGGGAGGGAGAGGCATCTCCCTCCCTGCTCCTCTGATAGGCTGCGGGCCTTGTGCCGGCAGCCTATCAGAGCGATTCAGGCGGCGCGATGACGTCATCGCGCCGCCTGAGCAGAGTGCAGAGCGCAACACAGGCCGGAAGAGGCCTGCATCCAGCGCTTCCAGGGAGGTAAGTATTGGGTGGGTGGGGGACCCTGGACCCTATTGGGGAGAGAGCCTGCAGATGATTTGGGGGAGGGGGAAGCCTGGACCCTGCACATGATTTGGGGGAGGGGGTTAATGTAGCCTGCACATGATTGGGGAGGGGTTAATGGAGCCTGCATATGATTGGGGGGTTAATGGAGCCTGCACATGATTTGGGGGGTTAATGGAGCCTGCACATGATTTGGGGGGGAGGGGGGGTTAATGGAGCCTGCACATGATTTGGGGTGGGGAGGGGGGTTAATGGCCCTCACCTGTGGGGAGATTGGTGTACTTATAACAATTTTATAGACAAATGATACTATTTACAGTCGCGCGGGGGGTGCGAAATGTTTTCTTCTTCCTAGAGGGGGCATGACAGAAAACAATTGAGAAGCACTGCTCTAGAGGGAGAAGGAGAGGAGGAGTTGGCTAGCTAGAGTTAGTGCTGGGGAATGCATCAGACCTAGTCCTGTCTGGGCAGGTTCTGTTTGTCCTAGCCAACCTTATCACTGGAGCTTGTGCATATTGGTTGCGTGTCCCCTCCTGGGCTTACATTGCCTGAAAACCAAGCTAAAGCTAAAGCTTGAGGTACTCACAACCAGGACAGAGTTTCCTAGGATTATCTACAGTAAGAAATTGGCTACTAAGTTAGCTGAGCTAAGAGAGCTACAGAGAGGATAAAGCAGATAGGAGTGCAGAGAAAGTATTTGCCTGCCATTTGACTGCTGAAACCTATTGGTAACCAAGATAAAGTTTGAAAACTGTATGGATTACCGTTTATTACAAGTTAAGAAACTGTTCAACGTTTAACCAAGCCTGGACTCAACTTCATTCTTTCATCACCCAAGTTACCAACCCCCCTTTGCACTGCTAGGGACCACCGCGTCTGGGATTCCAACCATATCCAAAGGTAGGAGCACTGAGACACGTGCTACACAACATCTTCAGGGATATTGTGGCCTATTTAACTCCACTCTGGCCTTCCTACATTTGGGTACATTCCATCATCTAAAGGGAGCCCTGAGTTCCCGCTGCTTAACCGCAGCTGGCGTCACGACTACTTGCTCTAACAGAGGGAAATATAATCGTAAATACCTCTAGAGGGGTAAGGCATCCACCAGGCGTGCGTAGTGAACTCGTTGCAAATGCGTGATGTGAACGCATAGCACCCGCACTGAATCCTGACCCATTAATTTCAATAGGTCTGTGTAAATGAGCATTTTTTTTTCACGCATCGTTTCAGCATTGCGTGAAAAACGCAGAATGTTCTATATTCTGCTTTTTTCACGCAGCCCTTGCCCCATAGAAGTGAATGAGGCTTCAGTGAAAAATGCTTTGAATCCGGAAGCAAGTGCGGATGCCATGCGTTTTTCACTGATGTTGCTAAGAGATGTTGTTTGTAAACCTTCAGTTTTTTATCATGAGCATGAAAAACGCATCAAAACCCATTGCAACCGCACTGAAAAAACTGAACAACTGAACGCAATTGCAGACAAAACTGACTGAACTTGCTTGCAAAACGGTGTGAGTTTCACTGGACGCACCCTGAACGCACCCGGACCTAATCTGTCACTCTCGTGTGGAAAAGGGCTAAGGCTCCTTTCACCTGAGAGAGTTTTCCGCGCGGGTGCAATGCGTGATGTGAACACATAGCACACAGACTGAATCCTGACCCATTCATTTCAATGGGTCGGTGTACATGAGCTTTTTTTTTTACGCATCAGTTCTGTGTTGCGCATCATGTTCTATATTCTGCGTTTTTCCCGTAGCCCTGGCCCCATAGAAATGAATCAGGCTTCAGTGAAAAACGCATTGCAAGTGTGGATGCTATGCGTTTTTCACTGATGGTTGCTAAGAGATGTTGTCTGTAAACCTTCAGTTTTTTATCACACGCATTAAAAACGCATCAAAATGCATTGCACCCGCGTGAAAAAAACTTAACAACTGAACGCAATCGCAGACAAAACTAACTGAACTTGCATGCAAAATGGTGCGAGTTTCACTGAACGCAGACTGAACGCATCCAGACTTAATCCGTCACGCTCAAGTGAAAGAGGCCTAACATTTCTGGAATGTATTGGATAACACTGATATAATGCTGTCAAGCTCAGCGTACAAAGTTCAGGTTTAGGTTATCTAAGAATTCTGTTATGCATTCAGCTACCACGGACCAAAACTTATGGTCTGTGGTAGCGGAGTCCATGATGCAATTCTTAGATAACCCGAACCTTGTACGCCGAACTTGAAAACAGAAGTTCACTCATCCCTAGTCAGTGTTATCCAATACATTCCAGAACTGTAAGGCTCCTTTCACATGGGCATTGCGGATTGGGGCCGGATAGGATGCGGGTGCGTGGCGGGGAAATCGTGTAAGTGCGCATGCAATTTCAGTCAGTTTTGACTGCAATTGCGTTGCGTGGTTCAGTTTTTTCTGCGCGATGCAATGCGTTTTGCACGCGCATGAGAAAAAACTGAATGTGGTACCCAGACCCGAACTTCTTCAATGAAGTTCAGGTTTGGGTTAGTTTGGCTTAGTGATGGACCATGTGACGAGCGCAGTGATGTCACCAAAGGTCCTTTGCCTCCCAGGTCCTTAACCAAAGGCAGAAGACCAGCTGAGCTGCGCGAACAAGTGGAAGAGGTGAGTTTAAATTTTATTTTTAAACCCCCATAACCCACATTTTACTAAGCATTCTGTATCAAGAATGCTATTATTTTCCCTTATAACCATGTTATAAGTGAAAATAATACAGTGAATAGACGTTTATCTCCTCTGTTGATTCATACCAAGCGCGATGTGTGGGACTAGCTCATGTTAAAAGGGCCTAAGACTCTATTTACACATCCTAGTTATACCGTGTTTTTTTTCTGTGATTTTCACCAAATTACTGGAAAAAGTGTCATGATTGCAATTATGGATGAGCAAATCGACTTTGGATGAAACATTACAGTATTAGAATGTATTGTCATAGATGAGCCGAAGTTATTACTTCGTGAAGTCTCGCAAGACTTCGGGTAATGATTAAAAAAATGTATTTCTACTGCTAAAAATATTTTCCTGAACTAGTATAGCAAATTATTGGAGAAGATTTATCAAAACTGGTGTAAAGGAAAAGTGGCTTAGTTGCCTATAGCAACCAATCAGTTTCACCTTTCATTTTCCAAAGGAGCTCTGAAAAGTGAAAAGGGGAATCTGATTGGTTGCCTTGGGCTTCTAAGTCGGTTTTCCTTTACACCAGTTTTGATAAGGCCTCTTTCACACTTGCGTTCTGAGGATCCGGAGGGCACTTCCGTCCCGCCGGATCCATCAGAACGCAAGTCGCCTGAAAGCATTAGAAGACTGAGCAGGATCCTGATCAGTCTTCTAATGCTTTCAGGTTACTATGGCAGCCAGGACGCTATTAAAGTCCTGGTTGCCATAGTAGGAGCGGGGAGCGGTATACTTACAGTCCGTGCGGCTCCCGGGGCGCTCCTGAATGACGTCAGAGCGCCCCATGCCCATGGATCACGTGATCCATGCGATCACGTGATCCATGCGTGTGGGCGCCCTGACGTCACTCTGGAGCGCCCCGGGAGCCGCATGGAGGGTAAGTATACTGCTCCCCCGCTCCCCACTACATTTTACCATGGCAACCAGGACTTTAGCGTCCTGGCTGCCATGGTAACAATTGAGAAAAAGCTAAACGTCGGATCCGGCGATGCGCCGAAACGACGTTTAGCTTAAGGCTGGATCACGTGATCCATGCGTGTGGGGCACCCTAACGTCACTCTGGAGCGCCCCGGGAGCCGCACGGAGGGTAAGTATACTGCTCTCACGCTCCCCACTACATTTTACCATGGCAACCAGGACTTTAGCGTCCTGGCTGCCATGGTAACAATTGAGAAAAAGCTAAACGTCGGATCCGGCGATGCGCCGAAACGACGTTTAGCTTAAGGCCGGATCCGGATTAATGCACTTCAATGGGCATTAATTCCGGATCCGGCGTTACGGCATGTCTTCCGGATTTTTGGACGGAGACAAATCCGCAGCATGCTGCGCTTTTGTCAACGTCCAAAAAACGTTCACATACTGAACGGAAGACATCCTGATGCATCCTGAACGGATTGCTCTCCATTCAGGATGCATTAGGATAATCCTGATCAGTATCTTTCCGTTCTAGAGCCCCGAGGACGGAACTCTAGGACGGAAAGCAAAAACGCTAGTGTGAAAGAGCACTAAATCTCCTCCATTATGTCTTTTAGTTTAGTTTCCCATGTCTCAGTTCAGTTTTTTTACCAATTTTATTTGGTGCCTCATTTCTACTAAAAGCCTCGTCTCTGCAATACTCTAGTGTTTTTTTTATGTGGCAGGAAAGGTTGAAATAAGGGTTCCTGATTATTTCTAAGTATGGCCTACTTCAGCAAGTCCTGGCAATGCTGCCGTTTACAGCAGTGAAACTTTTAATAAATGTGCTTGATTAACTGGAGAAAAGACGTGCCCTTGTGTTTCCTTTTCTGTCTGATTGACAGCGCTCGCGGATTCAGCTGACACCTGCTCGACGACTTCACCGAAAAAAAACAGGCACAAACTTTGCATCCCAAACAATCTGCAATGACTTCTGCACTTTGCTGTGATTATTTCATAAGCCCTCATTGATCTGGCTCAAAATTATGCGCAGAATTAATACACAAGTGTTTGTAATGTATGCATCCGCTACTTCGCATAATTTCTGAATCGCTGTACTTTTAATATTTTTGGGCACAATGAATGTGTGCAATATTTTTGGGATACTACTGTTGCTTTCTAAGTATGTAAAGGATGGTTAGGGGATCGTTTTCTAACATTTTTATGTTGTAAAAGAAGCCGCACAACCCCTTTTTGCAACTTTTTAAATGCCTGTGCGACAATATTTAGTTTTTGCTCTATCCTTGCCACTTGGGAGTGGAGAAGAAGTGGCGGGGGCGTAATAGGGTCAGGCCAGGCATCAGCCCTGACAAATGTACTCGTATTTAAACCTGGAAACAGGTGTAAATGTTGGAGAAAAATGACTCCAGTGAGCGCCTGAAGTATGTAGTTTTTACCCCAGGAGTATGGACTGCTGAAGATGCACCTACTTTATGACAAGTCGCATGCTTCGTCATTATTTAGGTGCTTCCTTCGACAACACAGGGGGGAATCCAAGACTGGCATAAAATACTGACCTTTGTGAATGACCCCCTGTCGAAGGATGCGCCTAATTTATGAAAAGGCATGTTTAGGTCCTTACACACATGAATTTGGCTCTGGTATTTTTTGCTGAAAAAATGCCAGGATAAGTGCAGGTAGGGGATCATTTATTAAGGGACTTGTGACTATTTTAGTAATAAAAATAGTCGCAAGTCCCTTTTTAACTGGTCTTGTGACAATATTTAGTCACACAGACAATTTTAGGGCCCTTGCACATGACTGTATGCCCTCCGAGACATACAGTCCGTTAGGGGGCCATGAGTCCCAGAGTGGCATTAATCATGTGCAGGGAAGCGCACAGCATCATAGGTTACTGTGATACTGTGCACGTTGGTCGCCTGTGGGACTATTGTCCCGCACTTATATGATCTTATGAGTGCAGGACAATAGCCCCACAGGCGGCATGACGTGCCCAGCATCATTGTAATCTATATCAAGTTCTATTTTTTTTCCGGGCGGAAGCACAGATAGAAACACCCTGAAAACACTCCGTAATGCTTCTGTGGGGTTCCGATTCGTGCTTCCGTGGGGTTGCGATCCGTGCTTCCGTTCCACAGCTCCGTGATTGCGAACCCATTCAAGTGAAAGGGTCCGCATCCGTGATGCGGAGTGCACACGGCCAGTGCCCGTGTATTGTGGGCCCGCCGTTTGTGGGCCGCAATACGGCCATGGGCACACAACGGCCGTGTGCATGAGGCCTAACATTTACGCCTGAAACAGACATAAAAGTTGGCTGGCGTAGTTTTTTTGCACATGGACTGCCTTTGATTCACCTAATTTATGAAAAGGCATACCCCTCATCATAAGTAAGCCTAATCTTACGGCAATGCAGAAGGGGAAACTAAAGCCGGCATAAAAAGCCGGTCTTAGTAAAGGTGCCTCAATATTTTTGTGTATACATCTTATCCCAGTTTTTGTACGTCACCTCCTATTGGAGTAAAATTGTGCATTTTTGCATCTTTTTAAAAAGTTGCAGTTGATAAATCTGAGATGAAGCTATTTAGCATAATGTAGCTAACCTGTAGCTAACCATGTCCACTTTCCCAGCCATTTTTCAAAAGTGGCATAAAAGGCAAAAGGTTGCCCATCTTTGTGCAAATATGGCATACTCCAAGCTTTGCAGTTTTTTACTCACCCAAATTCTAGTATAATTAACAGCTGCTATTCACGGGCTGTTAAAATTGGCCCTGTGAATAGACCCAATGGTGCATATTTACTAGCGAGCCTGTGACTATTTTAGCCATAAAATAGTCACAAATCCCCTTTTTTAACCCGCCATGTGGGCATTCAGTATTCAGTCACATGACCAGCTTTACGCTGTGTCAGCCAGTTGGGCATGACTATGGTGGGACGGGGGCATGTCGGGGGCTGTGTCGGGACCGGGACTCCAGCCCCGGCAAATTTACTAACATTTATGCCTGGTGTAAATGTTAGCAAAAACTATGGCAGCTAAATTAGATGAATCTAAGGGCAGCACAAGGAGGAAACTAAGACTGGCGTTAAAAGCTGGTCTTAGTAAATGTACCCCATATACTGCAATAATTCTGAAAACGGCTGTGTGACATCCATTACAATGACGGCCATTCCACTGTCGTGTGAATGTAGTCCAAGCGTATCTATTCACCTCGTATATTGGTCAAACTGATTTCCATTGTTTTCACAGGAGATAAGAGGAGCCGACATCAGCTTATTTTCCTCTCCCCTTTGGATCTGGTGTTTTTTGGCACTAACAAAACACCACAATAAGTAAAGGCGTTTTTTGTGACCAGCTGTGATTTTTGTGGCGTTTTTCTCAGCCAAACCGGGGGAAAAGGCAAGAAAAGCGAATTTAAGCTGGCATATTTCAGACTTTATCCAGAATGCAGCACATAATCAAAATTCTGTGTACAGTAATTATAGATTATCGAACTTTTGAAAATTTTGATTCGCCATCTTCGCCAAAGTTCGACAAGAAATTTGATTATTTGCAAATGAATTTGTCACAAATCTCTATAAATCAGGTATACCCAGGCCGATCTACCTAAAAGTAACAGTGGCCTGTAATAGTGATGCACAATAACTCTACGGCTAACAGAACGAATTAGCTATATGAATATTGATGCGCTGTACACTTGTGTACATGGTGATAAATTAGACCTGCCTGTAATACTGATGGCACAGTATCTCTATAGCTAAGGGTACTTTCACACTTGAGGCAGAGTGATCAGGCAAGCAGTTCCGTTGCCGGAACTGCCTGCCGGATCCGGCAATCTGCATGCAAACGGAAAGCATTTGAAGATGGACCCGGCTACGGATCCGGCTTACAAATGCACTGTAAGAACGGATCCGTCTCTCCGCTTGTCATGCGGAGAGACGGATCCGTTATATATTTCCTTCACATTTTTACCAGACCGGAAGGATGTATCTGGCATTGAGGTATTTTGAAAGCCGGATCCAGCACTAATACATTCCTATGGGAAAAAATGACGGATCCGGCATTCCGGCAAATTTTCCGGAATTTTGGACGGAGATAAAACTGCAGCATGCTGCAGGATTATCTCTGTCCTGAAATGTCAAAAAGACTGAACTGATGACATCCTAATGCATCCTAAATGGATTTCTCTCCATTTAGAATGCATGGGGTTAAACTGATCAGTTATTTTCCGGAATAGAGCCCCTATAAGGGAACTCTATGCCGGAAAAGAAAAACGCAAGTGTCAAAGTACCCTAACAGAATGGATTAGCTATGACTCTTGGTGCACTGCACGTGAAGATAAATTGCAGTGGAGTCTGTAGTTCAACAGTATCCTACACTCTCCCTCTACTCTCCTTACTCTCTCCCTCTACAATATTTCTCTACACTCTTTGTTAATAGTTTGCATGAGTGTCTTGTCACGTCTCTCCCTATGCTCATCTCACAGGAAAATGGCGGCAACTGCTCAGGAATCGGATCAGTGTTTTATAGGGCTCTGCCTAGCTGTGACATCACAAGGGGATGGCTACCTGTTGCTCCTAATTGCTTTTTTGGGGGGATTAAGGGCTTTTCTCCTGAAGGGACTAGCTGCAGATATGAGGTTGGCTTAGCAATTTTAAACATGGTTAAGAGGCAGGGTGGCATCTCTGAGTATCTCTGTGTGAAAGTAATGCAGTGCTCACATTGCTACTGCCTTACTGTTTACCTACTTGTTGTGCCGCAGCAAGTAGTTATAATTCCAGCTCCTTCCTATTCACCTGAGAATACATCATCAATATAGCAAAGAAAGACAACACCTTCATATTTCACTATTTTGGACAAACTTCAGACAGAGACACTGCCAAAGTAACCTTCAACTAAAAATGAAGCGAGATTTTCAACAAGAATTACAACATCCCACTGAGCTTCCATCTCCAATGAATCATGCAAGATAGTTTGCTTTCTAAAAGCACAAGTAACTTTTTAATGTTGGCCTACTTAAAAGTATGTACAGTATGAGCAGCCAATACTTGGTCTGGGCCTCTTTTGCATGAATTACTGCATCAATGTGGAGTAGCATGGAAGTAATCAGTCTGTGGCACTGCTGAGGTGTTATGGAAGCCCAGGTTGCTTTAAAGGGGTATTCCCATCTTAGACAATGGGGGCATATTGCTAGGGGTAGGACCCGCACCTACATCAAGTTTGAACACTTGAAGATTGTGGAGGGTGCACTGCACATGAGCAGCCACCCTCTATTTATTTCTATGGGGCTGCCGAAAATATCCGAGCACTGGCTCGGCTATTTCCGTTGGCTCTATTGAAATGAATGGGAGCAGTAGCCAGGCGCCGTGCGCTCCCATTCAATCCTATGGGGAGAGTGCTTGACAGTGGCCCGACCCCAGAAAATCCAGGGTCCTCCGGCCTCCACCTTCCCCACTCCGTTCTCAGTAAAGGTGTGGGCCCAAAGGTGGGACCCTCACCTATCAAACAATGGGGGCATATCCTAGCGTTGTTGGGTCTAGTGTCTCTCATCTTCCTCTTGATAATACCCCATAGATTCTTTATGGGGTTTAGGTCAGGTGAGTTTCCTGGCGGATCAAATATAGTGATACTGTGGTTTCTAAACCAGGTATTGGTATTTTTGGCAGTGTGGGCAGGTGCCAAGTTCTGCTGCAAAATGAAATCAGCATCTCCATATAGCTTGTCAGCAGAGGGAAGCATGACATGCTCTACAATTTCATGGAAGACAGCTGCTCTAACTTTGGACTTGATATAATACAGTGCCAACAGCAGCAGATGCCATGGCTCCCCAAATCATCACTGACTGTGGAAACTTCACACTGGACCTCAAGCAGCTTGGGTTGTGTGCCTCTCCACTCTACCTTCAGACTCTGGAACCTTGATTTCCAAATGAAATACAATATTTCCTTTCATCTGAAAACAGCATTTTAGGCTACTGAGCAACAGTCCAGTTCTTTTTCTCCTTAGCCCAGGTAAGACACCTCTGACATTGTGTCTGGGTCATGAGTGGCTTGACACATGGAATGCGACAGTTGTAGCCCATGTCCTGGATATGTCTGTGTGTGGTGGCTCTTGAAGCACTGACTCCAGCTGCAGTCCACTCCTTGTGAATCTCCCCAAAATTCTTAAATGGCCTTCCTTTTCTTGACAATCCTTTCAATGCTACAGTTATCCCTGTTGCTTGTGCACATTTTTCACTAACTTTTTTCCTTCCACTCAACTTTCTATTAATATGCTTGGATAAAAGACTCTGTGAACAGCCAGCTTCTTTAGCAATCACCTTTTGTGGCTTACTCTCCTTGTGGAGGGTGTCAATGACTGTCATCTGGACAACTGTCAAGACAGATGTCTTCCCCACGATTGTGTAGCCTCCTGAACCACACTGAGGGACCCCTTAAAGGATCAGAGAACCTTTGCAGGTGTTTTGTGTTGATTAGCTTATTAGAGTATGACACCATGAGTCTACAATATTGAACTTTTTTACAATATTCTAATTTTTCATTAGCTCTAAGCCATAATCATCAGTGTGGGAAATAGACAACTTTTTTCCTAGCTTTTTTTTTATCTGTGTACGGTTTTATATCTATGTTGTGTGATTGAAAATCCAGTGCTGAGCCACGCCCCCTGCACTGATCACATGACAGTGACGTCACCCCAGGTCCTTCGGCTGTTCGGCGTTCGGGTTGGTGGCAGCCGCCCCTTATGGATTCCATATGCCGCTATAGTGGAATCCATAACGGGATGCGCGACTTACCACAACCCGAACGCCGAACACCGGACTTTTTTTTAAAGTTCGCTCATCTCTATAGGGAGTCCAAAAATGTGGATTTGCTATAAGTGTGACTTGTGCCACTGTGAGCCTGCTTGTGAGTGGGGTGCTGTGGGGTTTTCTATGAGTCCCTAATAATTGGCATATTAATTTAGATGTCATCGATGGTGGCAGCTTGTTGGGGTGCGTGAAAGGCTGTGTCGGGGTGTGATCTAGGTTCAATCCGAGGCTTGTATGTAGGGGCATGAGAGATTGAGAGCATGGAATAGATCAACCCTTGGCAGTCGCACCTGGGTCATGTGACAGGGCGGTTCCCAAACGTGACAATCAATAATAAAAGAAATGCTTTAAATAGATCACTCTGTGTGTAATGAATCAATAGAATACGAGTTTCAGTTTTTGAATTATTGAAATAAATTAACTTTTCGATGATAATATAATTTATTGAGATGCAGCTGTATATACATGATCACCATAGGGTTGACACAATGTATAGTACACTGATCCCAATATTAAAGTGGACCTTTATTCTCTCCACACATGTCTCTATTAGCGACTACTTGCATTCTTGGCATCCATCCTTATGACTCTATATTGTGCCATTCCCTTATCATTTCTGTTAGAAATTATGAATGAATTATTAGCATTTTGAAACAAAGGTCCAGCTGGGTGTTGACAGTTGGCTGTGTATCCCTGCACAGTCTCATCCTGGCAGCGCTGATTGAATAGTGTCAGACTGTTCAGGGACACACCTTTAACTGGTAAGACCCATCTGGACCTTTACTGATGCAACAAGCCCACTGGCGGCGCCTGGGGTATCCCTTGCCCCTTAGGAGGTGTCTATGAAATATGTTGCACTTTTAGAGCAAGTAGTCGTGATGCCAGCTGCCATGAAGCAGCGAGGACTTGGAGTCCCCTTTGTAGATGATAATGTTGGTACCCAGGGATCGGATTGCCAGAGTGGTGCAGGGAGGCCTACAATCTCCATAGATGTTATATACACATGTCACGGTGTTCCTACCTGGATACTGTTGAATCGCAGACGTGATGTGGTCCGAAGCAGTGCAAAAAGGGATTGTTGAACTTGGATGATGATAGGATAGAATAAATAGAGTCCAGACTTTGTATTAACGTTGAACACAGATTTATTTGGCATAAACTTTATCTTGGTCATCAGCAGGTATTGTCATAATCTGTGCAGGTAAACACTTCTCTGTAGTATTCTCAGCTCTGTTATGCGGTAGCTCTCTTAGTTTAGCTAGGCTTGGCTGGGTAAATAGGAAACTCTTCCTGGAACTTAGCTGCCTGTAGTCTGTCTCTTACTTTAGTCCTTAATCCTAGGAACTTCTTGTCCTGGTATCAAGCTCTGTAAGTTTGGGAGGCAATGCAAGCACAGGAGGGGACAAGCAACCATAAAGGACTTTTGCAAGCAGGGACTGCTCTGCACAGAGAAACTAGCTCTGCACAGATTTGCTGCCACCCGCTAGTAGACCAGGCACATTACACATAAACCATACAGTTACATAGGGTTAAATATGCACACTACACAGATGGAATCAAATACATTTGATGATATAAATTAGCTCGTAGAAAGTGTTAGCAAAGTGCAAAAAGAGTAGTAATGGCACTCTGGGCCATTACACTGCAAACTGCTAGTGATTAATTTATTAATTTCCAGATGGAATAATAAAGGAATGATACATCACAGTGTCATAAGAATTGATGCTCCAGAATCAAAGGAATGCAAGTAGCTACTAAAACAGACATGTCAGGTGAGGTTACAGGTCCTCTTTCAAGGGCATTTGTCAGCAGATTTGTCCCTATGACACTGGCTGACTTGTTACATGTGCACTTGGCAGCTGAAGACATCTGTGTTGGTCCCATGTTCATATGTAACCGCATTGCTGAGAAAAATGATGTCTAACATATGCAAATGAGCTTCTAGAAGCGACGGGGGCTTTACCATTACACTTAGAGCCTTCTCTAGGTGTAACTTCTTGGCCCTGTCAATCAAAGTAGAGAAGACTCGTCAGTTGCAGAGAGAGCAGAGCCTCTAGGCCTCTAGAAGCTCATTTGCATATATTAAAGCACCATATTTCTCGGCAATGCGGGCACATATGAACAACAGACCAACACAGATGTCTTCAGCTGCCAAGTGCCCATCTAACAGTTCAGCCAGTGTCATAGGCACAAATCTGTTGATAGATGCCCTTTAATGACCTTTTGATGTCACAGTGAGAAGCCTGGGGATGTGTGAGTTTCACCATGATGATAGCTTGGAAAAAAATCCTGAAAGAAATCTTCATTATGCCTCTGCTTGCACATCCTCAGAGAAGAATACTCTTGGTTATAATGATTGTGGTGCAGAGCTTATGGTCGTACCTTAGTTCTGGAACCTGAGGGGACCCAAAATGTCACCTTAAAGACCAGTACATTGAATGAAGAAGGCCCTGTTACAGGTTTTACAAGAGCTTCAAATTATGTTTCTTCTTCCTCGAAATCCACAATGTAAAGCAGCTCCAATCAGGATTTCAGCTTATCATCATCGGCAATAATCTACAAGGTATAAAATATATTGCCCAACGCGTCACACAGCATTATACATGAGGCAAAGATGCTTCACCTTTTTTTTTGCAATTAAGATTTATATTGATTTTGGTTATTTAATGATAACACATTTTGCAAGAACACGGTCAATACAAAATTAATTTTCCAAATGTCCAATCAATTTTCAGGCCGCGTAGAACACTGAAAGTTTGTAATTACGTTCTCCCATCTTTTTTTTTTTCTATAGCAATAAAGAAAACATTTCACACACATGCATCGCTCTTTTGAAGCCTTATTTACAGTGAGCAGAGTTTAGTACACGGGAAGGACAATATGAGACGCCATGGCGGGTATTATCAGCTGTACTGGATCTCGGCGTGAAATTGAAAGCTCGGCGCTCTTGTATTTGGAATGTAGATAAGTAGAGTTATATGTCTTTTCAACACTGAAATGTCTCTTATCACAAAGTTTACATTTTTGTCTCTGAATGTAATAAGGGGTTTACGACGATGGCCTTCTCAGATAATTATATCTGCAAAAGACAGTACTTATATAAGGAGAAGAAAAAGAGTTGTCCTACTGTAGGTGATCTGAAATAGGGGTAAATGACTGGCTATGGCTCCAGGACAAGGGGACCGGTTGGTAAATTAGGCTCGGTTCACTTTAGCGCTAAAATCTTCTGGGGCAGGAACAAACTGCAGGAGTTCATCTTATCCGGCATAGCCGGAAAGGGCCGGAGCAATGCCAGAACCCCAGTGGGACCCAGCAGGGAACCAACTTATTTCCAGCATTAGGGCAAGCAGCGTTTTTTGTTCCAGCAAAATCCCAGCACTAATTTTGGAAACAGGCTGGATTTCAGTAGGGTCGCATTACAGTCAATCGGCTCCGGCTATGCACTAAAGAATAACAGTGCAAATTAACAGGATACAGGGGCGTAACTACCATAGCGGCAGACCATGCGACTGCTATGGGGCCCAGGGCAAGAGGGGGCCCAGTTGGGATCATCTCTTCTTCTACTGAGGGTGAAAACTTGGTCAGGACTCTACCCTCTAAAGAAACAACTGTTAGCAAATGAGACAGTAGAAAACATGGCCCAAGCTTCATTGAAAGGGGTTTAGACGGAAACCTTTCTGTCCTGTGTGGGGGGACTGGTTTGATCCTTGCTATGGGGCCCTTATTACTCTATGTACACTACTGACAGGATATATTTCAATAAACATATAAAAGACAGTTCAACAATATAAAACTATAAAAACTATATAAAGCATAAACAACATCATAAATTATAGTGCAAGATAACCCTCCAATGTGCACTAAAGTAGTGAGTTGATGGCTTTCCATAGTAACAATAGGGGCAAATGCCCACTGATACCCAGACTCCAAAGTACCCTTGCTCCAGGGCATTACTCACTCCCATACTTTAACTGTGGTGTCCCTGACACAGTCAGGACTACCTACAAAAGAAGACTGGTGCAATAGGCACCATCTATATGCATAGGGTTGGAGATAACCAAGCTCTAGGGCCCTTCAACCTAACCAACATGTGCAGGTTGTCAACTGTTATAACCAAGATTAAGCATACGTGTAGGTTTCGTTGCCAAATACAAGACTAGAGTTGAGTGAACACCTGGAAGTTCGGGTTCGCTGGGTTTGGCTGAACTTCGTCGCAAAGTTCGAGTTCGGGACCCGAACTTGACCCTGAACCCGAAGCCTATTGAAGTCAATGGGGACACGAACTTTGGGGCACTAAAATGGCTCTAAAAGAGTCATGGAAAGGGCTAGAGGGCTGCAAAAGGCAGCAACATGTTGGTAAGAGCATGACAAGTGCCCTGCAAACAAATGTGGATAGGGAAATGACTTAAAATAAAATAAATACAAATTAAAAATAATCTTGAACTAGGAGGAGGCGGTCCATATGAAGTAGGAGGTTGAGGAGGCGGTGGACGTGGCGGTGTAGGTGGACGTGGCGGTGTAGGTCGAAACAGTGGTGGAGGAGGTAGCCAACACTTTTTCTTTTTTATTTAATTTGGGTAGACCACAAAACATTGTGCAATATATAAAATAAAACAAAGAGAAAGTGCGCTGGAGTATAACAATGGCTGTGTGAGGTCGGTATACATGTCTATTCTGCACAAGGTATGGACAGTGGGATCCATGCCTGTGATGTCACACACGTCCTGCATGGAGGCCCACTCAGTGGCAGTGAAGTGGTGCTGTTCTGCAGATCAACTTACCCCATGCGTGCTGCAGCTGAAACTCCATCGCCTGCTGCTACTCGCACAGTCTCTCCAGCATATGTAAGATGGAGTTCCACCTTGTAGGCACGTCGTATATGAGGCGACGAGCGGGAAGGCCGAAGTTACGCTGCAGCGCAGACAGGTAAGCACCAGAAGTATGAGAACTCCGAAAGCGCGCACAGACGGCTGCACTTTCTGCAGCAGCTCTGACATATTGGGGTAGTTTTTCAGGAATTTCTGCACCACCAAATTCACATGCGCCAGGCAAGGGATGTGCGTCAAACCAGCTAGTCCCAGAGCTACTACGAGATTTCGCTCATTATCACACACCACCAGGCCAGGTTTGAGGCTCAGTGGCACCAACCACTCATCGGTCTGTTGTTCCATGCCCGTCCACAGCTCCTGCACGGTGTGGGGTTTGTTCCCCAAACAGATGCGTTTCCAAAACTGCCTGCTGTTGTTTTCCCCTAGCTGTGCTGAAGTTGGTGGTGAAGGTGTAACGCTGACCAGATAAGGAGGTGTTAGAGGAGGAAGAGGAGTAGGAGGAGGATCCAACAGGAGACAAAGAGAAATGCAATCCTCGGTGGCGGAAGGATATGCGCCAAACAGCTATCCGCCTCAGGCCCAGCCGCCACTGCATTTACCTAGTGTGCTGTTAGGGAGATATAACATCCCTGCTCGTGTTTACTGGTCCACGTATCGGTAGTTATGTGGACCTTGCCACAGATGGCGTTGGGCAGTGCACACCTGATTTTGCCCCCACTTGTTTGTGCAGGTAAGGGATGGCTCGCCTGGAAAAGTAGTGGCGGCTGGGAACGACATACTGTGGGACAACCAAGGCCATAAGGTTTTTAAAACTCTCTGTCTCCACCAGACAGAATTACAGCATTTCAAAGGCTAGGAATTTTGAAATTCTGTCATTCAGGGCCACGGATCGCTTGTGGGTAAGGGGGTAGTTCCTCTTTCGCTCCATTGTTGGGAAGATGGACAGCTGAACGCTGCCATGGGACATGTGGTGCTGCTTGTTGAAGGGGACGGACGTGATGGTGTTGCTGATACATCCTCTGTTTGCGGGGTGGCCGGTGCCACTGTCACTCCAGAGGTGGTGGAAGAATCTGAGACTGTAGCAGAAGAGGGAGCAGGAGGAGCCTAAGACCTTTCTTGGTTTTGGAGGTGTTTACTCCACTGCAGGTCGTGCTTTGCATTTAGATGCCTGGTCATGCAGGTTGTGCTCAGGTTTAGAACGTTTATGCCTCGCTTCAGGCTCTGATTGCACAGCGTGCAAACCACTCATCTCTTGTCGTCTGCACATTGTCTGAAGAACTGCCATGCCAGGGAACTCCTTGGAGCTGGCTTTGTTGTGCTCGGTCCCTGGGTGCGGTGGGCAGTAGCAGGCGTACTGTCTAGGGGATGGCCGCTCTGCTTTTGTGCCCTGCTCCCTCTTTTGCTGTGCTGGTGGCTCTGTGCGGCCACCGCCTCTCCCTCCGAACTACACAGGTCACTCACATGACCTTGATTTCATGTGGGGTCTAGGACCTCATCGTCCTCCACATCATCTTCCACCCAGTCTTCACCCCTGCTCTCCTTGTTGGTATGCACACTGCAGAAAGCCGCAGCAGTTGGCACCTGTGTTTCGTCATCATCAGAGACGTGCTGCGGTGGTCCCCCCATGTCCTCATTCTCAAACATAAGTTGTTGGGAACCAGTGCACTCAATCTCTTCCACTTCTGGGGCAGGGCTAGGTGGATGGCCCTGAGAAACCTTGCCAGTATACCAATCAAAAAGCATAAGAGACTGCTGCATGACTTGGGGCTGAGACTGCTTGGCTGATTTGCAAGGGTGTGAGGTGCTAGATAGATGCCCATGGCCTGCAGGTGCCAACTCTGAGCTTTCAGCAGTGGACCGGGTGGAAGACAATGTGAAGATACTGGAGGCACTGTCAGCCACCCAATCTACTAGCGACTGTACTTGTTCTGGCCTCACCACTCATAGAGCGGCATTCAGGCTTACTAAATAACGCTGAAGGCTCTGTCGTCTACGCGCACCTGAGGAAGGTGTTTCATTTGGACATGTAGCTGGCACAGATTGACCATGTCCTCTCCCTGCAGCAGGAGCTCCACCAACACTAGCAGCACCACGACCAGGGCCACGTCCTTTATTTGACGTTCTCCTCATTATTTGCGTTCACCCACCAAAGTAATAGATGGTTTATCTCAGGTGACAATTTAAATGCCAATAGTCAACAATTAAGTTCACTAACAGTAAGGCAGTGCCGGTGTCATAAATAGAATTAATTTCTTTATGTCAGCGTAATGGAGCAATTCAATACAATTACTTCACTATCACAAAAAATGTGAATTTTCCAAACAGCAATGTAACAGCCAAAGTTAACGAAGTTGGACTGTCAGAATTGCAGCGTAAGATCCACATGTGCTATCTAGCACAAAAACTGTGTTTTTTGCAAACAACAATAAAAATGCAGTATGTTACGGTTTTATTGAAATATCAGAAATGCAGCGTAGGATGCAAATTTGCTATCTAGTGGTGTTGAGCGCGAATATTCGAATAGCGAATATTTTTAGCGAATATCGGCACTTAGCTAATTTGTGAATATTTCGAATATAGCGGTATAAATTCACTATTTCGAATATTCATATTTTTTTTTAGTTATATTTTTTTCTTTCCCACTTCCCAAAAGTAGTTCTTACCTGTCCTGAGGATTCCTGGCTTCCTGGCTGCTCCAGTCAGTGCCCGTTGCCGCTTCTGCCGACTTCCGTGCTCATGGAGCGTCCCCATCACCATGGGAACTTCTCCATATACTAAAATGTACTGTTGGATTTGAGAATTACGTTGAAATCGCAATGCGATTAATTCAAGTTATATTAATCGCATTGTGATTACAACTTAGCAGTGCACTGCTATCTTACATATTAGACTAGAATTAACGAATATGGAATATAGCAGCAGTGCTAAGTAGAAATCGCAATGCGATTACTCCAAGTTACATTAATCGCATTGCGATTTCAATTAGCACTGCTATAATATATTCCATATTCGTTAACTTCATTAATTCTAGCAAGCTTACCCATTATAAACCCAGCTCGAAGTTGAAATCGCAATGCGATTAATACAACTTGAAGTAATCGCATTGCGATTTCTACTTAGCACTGCTGCTATATTCCATATTCGTTAATTCTAGCCTAATATGTAAGATAGCAGTGCACTGCTAAGTTGTAATCGCAATGTGATTAATATAACTTGAATTAATCGCAATGCGATTTCAACAGACATGGTTTACTATGGTATTCGTCATATTCCTCAAAACGAAGATAACGAAGTATTCTCCATCTTCGTTTTAGCAACCTATTCGTCAACTTCTAATTCTAGCAATCAATTAGGAGGGTTGACTATAGAGACAGCTGTGTTTAATTCGCTATGCGATTATATAATTTTTTTTTTTTTTATAAATAGAATAATTATAATAATTATCAAGTAATATAATTATTCTATTAAAAAAAGCTAAGTAATATAATTGCATAGTGAATTAAACACAGCTGTCTCTATAGTCAACCCTCCTATTTGATTGCTAGAATTAGCGAAGTTGACGAATAGGTTGCTAAAACGAATATGGAGAATACTTCGTTATCTTCGTTTTGAGGAATATGACGAATACATTCGTCATATTCGTCATCTTCGCTATAATTCTAGATATGAAACCAATAGGAAATTAGTAATTATTTAAATTGCATATTAATCGCGATAACTAGAATAATGACGAATATTCGATTTCGACAAATATGAAACGAATATTCTTTCGAATATTCGCGAATTTCGTCGAAATCAAATATGGCACCTGCCGCTCATCACTACTATCTAGCACTAAAACTGTGTTTTTTTTTAATAGCCACAATGTAACTGCAGTCTGTAACAATTTAATTGGACTGTCAGAAATGCAGCATAGCCCATAAATTTACTATCTAGCAAAAAAAGTGTGCTTTTTTTATAGCAACAAGGTAACTGCAGTATTTAATGGTTTTATTTATTTATCAGATATGCAGTGCCTGTGGCAGACAGATAAAAAATCGCTTTAGGTCACTAAAATAAGTGACAGACTAATGTAATTGAATAATTTTCACTGCCAGGTATGCACTGCAGGCCGCAAGGGTACTTGACCTGCCAAAAAAGGGAATTTGTCCTCCACTGAGCTACCAGAATAGAATTAAACTAATGTCTAGTGTTGAGCGAACAGTTCGAAAATCGTTCGGGTCCGTACCGAATTTTGGGGTGTCCGTGACACGGACCCGAACACGGACATTTTCAAAAAAGTTCGGGTTCGGGTCCGGTGTTTGTCGATTTCTTCCCGCTTTATGAAGGGCTGCATAGCAGCCAATCAGCTAGCGTTTTACTTCTTGCCCTAAGAGCCCATCACAGCCATGCCTACTAATGGCATGGCTGTGATTGGCCAAGTGCAGCATGTGACCCAGCCTCTATTTAAGCTGGAGTCACGTAGCGCCGCATGTCACACTGCTCTGACTAGTGTAGGGAGAGGATGCAGCTTCTGTGAGGGCGAGATAGGCAGGGATAAAGAAGTGATTGAATGATCTACCTTTCTACACCTGTGCATCAGAACAACTCAGCTGAGCTGTTCACTGAAAGTCACTATTTTGTTGAGACTGGCCAGAGCGATTTTTACTGGCACATGTAACTGGGCTGACCGGCGGTGGCCATTTTGGGACTTGTGGTGCGCCAGCACTTGCTGCCACAGAGTCTAAAACAAAGCTCCAAAGAAGTGAAAAATCTACACCTGTGAATCAGAACAACAGCGATTCAGCTGCTCAGTCAGTCTATTTTTTTTCTGACTGTTTTCTGGCACATGTTACTGGGCTGATAGGCGGCGGCCATTTTGGGACTTGCGGTGCTACAGCAAAAGCTGCCACAACGTCCATTAATCTCATGTAATAGTCGATTTTTTCATAGATATACTACATCAGGGGTTTGGCTGTGCTTGTGTCACCCATACTAACTGCAAAGATATTTAATATATCAGTGGTGAAACTGAAAGTAACCCACTTGGATAGCAAATCCCATGAATGTGCTGTTCCAGCTAGGCTAGCCAGTGCCACTACAGCCGAGTCCAATACTGTCAGCCAGAAATATTTTTTTTTTTATGTGCCAGAAATATAAATTAGAAAAAGCTTTCACCGTAATAATAAAATTATTCTGGTGTTAGACCAGAAGAAGCACTCCTGTTGTAATTAATACTGTAAAAAGGCTTAGGCAATATTTCTCCCAGTGTGGGAAATTTATCTAGCAAAACTAGCATTTTAAAAATTCCGGTGTTCTGAAATACCAGCAGTCCTCTTGTAATTAATACCGCCAAAAGGCATTATATCGTCCAGTGTTGTAATTTTGGTGAAAAAAAGGCCAATTTAATCAATCTGGTATTTGTTAGACCAGAAACACTAGGCCTCACGTTTTTACTCCTGTAAAAAGGAATTATATCTCCCCGTGTGGGAATCTATGTACCAAAACTAGCATTTAAAAAATTCTGGTGTCCAATTTGCAACAGTTTTCTTGTAAATAATACCGCCAAAAGGCAGTATTGTCCAGTGTTGTAATTTTGGTGAAAAAAAGGCCAATTTAATCAATCTGGTGTTTGTTAGACCAGAAACACTAGGCCTCACGTTTTTACTCCTGTAAAAAGGAATTATATCTCCCCGTGTGGGAATCTATGTACCAAAACTAGCATATTAAAAATTCTGGTGTCCAATTTGCAGCAGTTTTCTTGTAATTAATACCGGAAAAAGGAATTGTATCTTCCAGTGTGGGAATTTATGTACACAAACTAGCATTATAAAAATTCTGGTGTCCAATTAGCAGCAGTGTTCTTGTAATTAATACCGCCAAAAGGCATTATTGTCCAGTGTTGTAATTTTGGTGAAAAAAAGGCCAATTTAATCAATCTGGTGTTTGTTAGACCAGAAACACTAGGCCTCACGTTTTCACTCCTGTAAAAAGGAATTATATCTCCCCGTGTGGGAATCTATGTACCAAAAGTAGCATTTTAAAAATTCTGGTGTCCAATTTGCTGCAGTTTTCTTGTAATTTACCTCTCCCGGACCGCCGCACGCAGGATCGCGTTCTGCGAGCGGCCGGGCTCTTCTGTTCGGACGCATCTACGCGTGATCTCGCGAGACGCGAGATTTCACATAGATGCGCCCGCGCATGCGCAGATCGCGCACGGCAAAAGGCGCAGGAGGAGTTGGTCATCAGCCTGCCAGCCAATCGGCAGCGCTGGCGGGCTGATGACTTTTAAAAAAACGAATGAGAAGCCATTTAACCCATCATATTTGCAAATATGATGGATTAAATGGCTTCTGTGCTCTCTCCTGGGTCCTTTTCGTCGGTTGGACCCAGGAGAGAGCACACCTTACTGTGAGTACACCCAAGCACCACACACTAGCCCCTGATCAGCCCCCATCACCCAAATTAACCCCTTGATCACCCCTTTCAGCACCTGTCAATCATCTAGTGAAAGGGAAAAAAGTGATCAGTGTAAACTGTCACTTTTTTTTTTCAGTAGGATTGACTTTTAGGTTTAGATTACTTTAGGCCCCTTTGGTAGGTAGTTAGCGTTAGCGCCCAGCCCACCGCACCGCAGTCACTGGTTCGCTGATTAGCGTAGCGCTAATCAGCGTTTGTACTTTATAGTATCTGTAAGTGATCAGAACTGATCACGGTCAGATATATAATAGTACTAGTGTCACTTAGTTCGCTCTCCACCCCAAGCGCAGTGTTTGCCCGATCAGACCTGATCGGTCGCCCCACCTGCGTTCACCCACGCCCGCCCGCCGCAGTGACAAAAATTTTTTTTTTGTAATCACTGCACAATCCCTTCACAAGCGCTGCGGCAATAAAAAAATCAGTTTTGATCTTTTTATCAATCGCAGCGGCTTCTGTACTTCGCTACCCTCTCAATTGTAAGACAGGCTTGCTTTTTTTCTTGGGTAGTCTCAGGGAATACCCCTAAATTTAGACGCCCAAATGTCAAACAAGGGGTATTCCTCTGAAGAGGCCTACAGGATTCTGACCCAGTCGGATGAGGAATGGGAACCCTCATCTGGCGAATCTAGCGGGTCAGAATACTGAACCTGTAGAGAACAGTGGCTCTCTGACTCAAAGTTCTGACGAGGAGGTGGAGGTCCCTGATAGAACCAGGCGTACCCGGCCCCGTGTTGCTAGACCGCAGGTTGCGCAGGATCCGCTTCAAGGGCAGCAGAGTGGGGCTGGCGCTGCCGGATTACGTGGTGAGGCATACACCAGCAGCGCAGCCCGTCCTGGACCTTCTACCAGCACTGCCGTACAACATGGTGAAGTGGCGAGCACCAGAAGGGCAGTAGAAGCTGGTACGGTGGCATGTGCAGTAGTTTCCCCGTCGCAGCCACCGCGCAGACAGGCCCGTAGAGCCCCTAGAGTCCCTGAGGTGCTGGCAAATCCTGATTGGCAGCCCCCAACTTCAGCCGCACCATTAGTTCCCCCTTTCACTGCCCAGTCAGGAGTTCGGGTGGAAACAGCTCAGATAGGATCGGCGCTGGGGTTTTTTGAGCTGTTTTTCACTGCGGAGCTCTATGACCTAGTCGTGGCAGAAACAAACAGATATGCCACTCAATTTATCGCCGACAACCCGGGAAGCTCTTATGCCCAGCCTTTCCGGTGGAAACCAGTCCAAGTTTCCGAACTTAGAACTTTTCTGGGCCTTCTCCTCAGCATGGGCATAACCAAAAAACATGAATTGCGGTCATATTGGTCCACGAACCCAATTCATCACATGCCCATGTACTCTGCTGCCATGTCCAGGACACGTTTTGAGACCATCCTGCGTTTCCTGCACTTTAGTGACAACACCACCTCCCGTCCCAGAGGCCACCCAGCTTTTGACCGGCTCCATAAAATTCGGCCCCTCATAGACCATTTCAACCAGAAATTTGCAGATTTGTATACCCCTGCACAAAACATCTGCGTAGACGAGTCCCTAATACATTTTACCGGGCGCCTTGTCTTCAAGCAGTACATCCCAAACAAGCGCGCCTGGTATGGGGTCAAATTGTATAAGCTCTGTGAAAGGGCCACAGGCTATACGCACAAATTTCGGATCTATGAGGGAAAAGATCAGACCCTGGAGCCGGTCGGTTGCCCTGACTACCTGGGGAGCAGTGGGAAGATAGTCTGGGACTTGGTGTCACCCTTATTCGGCAAGGGTACCATCTTTACGTGGACAACTTTTACACAAGTGTGGCCCTCTTCAGGCATTTGTTCCTAGAACAGATTGGCTGCTGCGGCACCGCGCGACCTAGTCGCCGGGGCTTCCCCAATGGCTCCTTACCACCCGACTTGCGAGGGGGCAGAGGGCTGCATTGTGTAACGAAGAACTGCTAGCGGTGAAATGGAGAGACAAGCGTGATGTTTACATGCTCTCCTCCATTCACGCAGACACGAGAGTCCAAATTGAACGGGCAACCAGTGTCGTTGAAAAGCCCCTCTCAGTCCACTACTATAACCTCCACATGGGAGGGGTGGACTTCAATGACCAGATGTTGGCCCCGTATTTGATTTCCCGACGCACCAGACGCTGGTATAAGAAGGTGTCTGTATATTTGATTCAATTGGCTCTATATAACAGTTACGTTCTCTACAGTAAGGCTGGGAGAACGGGATCCTTCCTCAAATTCCAGGAAGAGATAATCCAGAACCTCCTGTATCCAGGAGGTTCCGTGGCCCCAACCACCAGTGTAGTTAGCCGTCTACACGAGCGGCACTTCCCCAGCATTGTGCCTGGTACCTCAACCCAACCGCCACCCCGAAAAAGATGTCGTGTCTGTAGCAGGAGTGGAATAAGGCGTGACACCCGCTATTTCTGTCCTGACTGTCCTGACCACCCTGCCCTATGCCTTGGAGAGTGTTTCCGGAAGTACCACACTCAGGTACACTTAGGGACCTAGGGACAGCACTACACAGGTAGTTTTTTTTCCACTCAGGCTCTAGGGTCTCTCAGGACACTAGGTTTTGAGAGACCCTAACACATAGGGATGGTGCTGGTGTGCTACAGCAGAAGTGTGAAATGGTAGAAACGTCTCATTTCACTTGGGATAACGCGTATAATGTACTTCGCACCATCTCTGTGTGATTTACACTTTACACATTGTCCCATGGGAAAGGAGAGGTTTCTGCTAGGAAAATAAAGAGTGACATGGAAAACAAAAAAAAAAAAATTAAACAGGTAGCAAGAAAAGAAAAATCTTGAGTTAGTTCAGGTTTTTATGTTCATGTTTTATAAAAGTTTTAAAATGTTCTGGTTTTATAAAGTTTGCAACGTTCAAGTCATGTGCCTGCTGCCTGTTTTTCTTCTTTTTTTTTCCCCCATAACCACCCTTTATTTTCCAGGTATACCAACAGACCAACGGACCAACCGACGAAAACGCCGCAGCACTGATGTGAATTCTGAGAGAAGCATTACGCTGCTGTCAGAAGACACGTGAAGTCGGTGTATGCGGCGCTGCAAGACGAGATTTCTCCTCTGCAGGACAGGTACGTTTGCCCTGGCATGTGAGCTGAGGAGAGGTGTTGGAGTTCATATGCTTTGGCAAACACTTTGTATCAAAAATCTGGCAAAGATGTCTTCCTCCACACCGATGGATTGATCGATGTGAATGGAGAAATCACGTTTGCCAGGACATAGGAGCTGAGTGGGTATGGATGTTTGGGCGGAGCCCCTATGTCCTGGCAATCGCCAGGCCCCTCTTTTTTTTTCTTGCATATTTTTTGGCAGAGATTTTTTCATCCACATCGATCGATGCGAATGAGGAAATCTGTGCCGTTCGTTTTTTCTTTCAGCCCAGAGGCTGAACGGAAAAAAAATCTCATTAACTGTATGCTCCATATAAGGAGAATAGCAGAAACTCCTAATGCTGGCCATACGTGTAATGATTGCAGAGACCCTCAAATGCCAGGGCAGTACAAAAACCTCACATGTGACCCCATTTCGGAAAGAAGACACCCCAAGGTATTCGCTGAGGGGCATATTGAGTCCATGAAAGATTGAACTTTTTGTCACAAGTTAGCGGAAAGGGAGACTTTGTGGAAAAAAAACAAAAAAATCAAATTCCGCTAACTTGTGCAAAAAAAAAAATCTTCTATGAACTCGCCATGCCCCTCACAGAATACCTTGGGGTGTCTTCTTTCCAAAATGGGGTCACATGTGGGGTATTTATACTGCCCTGGCATTTTAGGGGCCCTGAAGCGTGAGAAGAAAAATGCGTAAAAATACCGTCCTAAAAGGTACTCATTGGATTTAGGGCCGGATTGCGCAACTTGTCTGCAAAAAGTGGCACACATGTGGTATCTCTGTACTCAGGAGAAGTAGGGCAATGTGTTTTGGGGTGTACTTTTACATATACCCATACTGGGTGTGAAAAATATCTCTGTAAATGACAACTTTTTAAAAAAATTATACAAAGTTGTCATTTACAGAGATATTTTCACACCCAGTAGGTATAGGTAAAATACGCCCAAAACACATTGCCCTACTTCTCCAGTACGTCGATACCCCATGTGTGCCACTTTTGCAGCCAAGATGCAAGCCCTAAATCAATGAGTACCTTATAGGTTTCACAGGACATTTTTACGCATTTGGATTCCAAACTGCTTCTGACGTTTAGGGGCCCCTAAAATGCCTGGACAGTAAAAATACCACACAAGTGACCCCATGTTAGAAAGAAGACACCCCAAGGTATTCCGTGAGGGTATGGTGAGTTCATGTAAAATTTTATTTTTGGCACAAGTTAGTGGAATATGAGACTTTGTAAAAAAAAAAAAAATATATCAATTTCCGCTAACTTGTGCCAAAAATAAAAACTTCCATGAACTCACTATGCCCATCAGCGAATACCTTGGGGTGTCTACTTTCCGAAATGGGGTCACTTGTGTGGTATTTTTACTGCCCTGGCATTTTAGGGGCCCCTAAACGTCAGAAGCAGTTTGGAATCCAAATGCGTAAAAATGTCCTGTGAAATCCTAAAGGTACTCATTGGATTTAGGGCCCTTTGCGCATCTTGGCTGCAAAAAGTGGCACACATGGGGTATCGCCGTACTCAGGAGAAGTAGGGCAATGTGTTTTGGGGTGTATTTTTACATATACCCATGCTGGGTGAGAGAAATATCTCTGTAAATGACAACTTTTTAAAAATTTTTATACAAAGTTGTCATTTACAGATATATTTTTCACACCCAGTAGGGGTATATGTAAAAAAACACCCCAAAACTCATTGCCCTACTTCTCCAGTACGGCGATACCCATGTGTGCCACTTTTGCAGCCAAGATGCGCAAAGGGGCCCTAAATCCAATGAGTTCCTTTAGGATTTCACAGGACATTTTTTACGCATTTGGATTCCAAACTGCTTCTGACGTTTAGAGGCCCCTCAAATGCCAGGGCAGTATAAATACCCCACAAGTGACCCCATTTCGGAAGAAGACACCCCAAGGTATTCCGTGAGGGTATGGTGAGTTCATGTAAAATTTTATTTTTTGGCACAAGTTAGTGGAATATGAGACTTTGTAAAAAAAATAAAATCAATTTCCGCAAACTTGTGCCAAAAAATAAAAACTTCCATGAACTCACTATGCCCATCAGCGAATACCTTGGGGTGTCTACTTTCCGAAATGGGGTCACTTGTGTGGTATTTTTACTGCCCTGGCATTTTAGGGGCCCCTAAACGTCAAAAGCAGTTTGGAATCCAAATGCGTAAAAATGTCCTGTAAAATCCTAAAGGTACTCATTGGATTTAGGGCCCATTTGCGCATCTTGGATGCAAAAAAGTGGCACACATGGGGTATCGCCGTACTCAGGAGAAGTAGGGCAATCTGTTTTGGGGTGTATTTTTACATATACCCATGCAGAGTGTGAGAAATATCTCTGTAAATGACAACTTTTTAAAAAATTTTATACAAAGTTGTCATTTACAGAGATATTTCTCTCACCCAGCATGGGTATATGTAAAATACACCCCAAACAGATGCCCTACTTCTCCTGAGTACTGGCGATACCCATGTGTGCCACTTTTGCATCCAAGATGCGCAAATGAGCCCTAAATCCAATGAGTACCTTTAGGATTTTACAGGGCATTTTACGCATTTGGATTCTCACGCTTTAGGGGCCCCTAAAATGCCAGGGCAGTATAAATACCCCACAAGTGACCCCATTTCGGAAGAAGACACCCCAAGGTATTCTGTGAGGGTATGGTGAGTTCATGTAAAATTGTATTTTTGGCACAAGTTAGTAGAATATGAGACTTTGTAAAAAGAAAAAAAAAAAAATACATTTCCGCTAACTTGTGACAAAAAATAAAAACTTCCATGAACTCACTATGCCCCTCAGTGAATACCTTAGGGTGTCTACTTTCGGAAATGGTGTCATTTATGGGGTATTTCTACTGTCTGGGCATTGTAGTACGTCAGGAAACAGGACAGGTGCTCAGAAAGTCAAAGTGCGGAAATTCACTTTTTTGCACCATAGTTTGTAAACGCTATAACTTTTACCCAAACCAATAAATATACACTTATTGCATTTTTTTTTTATCAAAGACATGTAGAACAATAAATTTAGAGAAATTTTTTTAGAGAAATGTAGTTTTATTTGACAAATTTTCCAACATAAAGTGAAAAATGTCATTTTTTTGCAAAAATTTCATCAAAAAAAGTAAAATATAAAAAAAAAAAAAAAAATGTCAGCAAGAAAGAAATAGCACCAAATGAAAGCTCTATTAGTGAAAAGAAAAGGAGGTAAAATTCATTTGGGTGGTAAGTTGTATGGCGGAGCAATAAACGGGTAAAGTAGTGTAGTGCAGAATTGTAAAAAGTGGCCTGGTCTTTAAGGGTGTTTAAGCTAGGGGGGCTGATGTGGTTAATACCGGAAAAAGGAATTATATCTTCCAGTGTGGGAATTTATGTACACAAACTAGCATTATAAAAATTCTGGTGTCCAATTAGCAGCAGTGTTCTTGTAATTAATACCGCCAAAAGGCATTATTGTCCAGTGTTGTAATTTTGGTGAAAAAAAGGCCAATTTAATCAATCTGGTGTTTGTTAGACCAGAAACACTAGGCCTCACGTTTTCACTCCTGTAAAAAGGAATTATATCTCCCCGTGTGGGAATCTATGTACCAAAACTAGCATATAAAAAATTCTGGTGTCCAATTTGCAGCAGTCTTCTTGTAATTAATACCGGAAAAAGGAATTATATCTTCCAGTGTGGGAATTTTGGGGCTAAAAAATAATATATTTTATTGTGGTGCGAGTTAAATCGCAACAATGAGGAAACATTCTATTAAGGGACGGGGACGCGGTTGTGGTGGTGTCCGTGGAGCCTCTGTTGCTGGCAGAGGACGTGGCCGTTCGGCCTCAGGCGCACAAAGTAGTGAACCAACTCCCTCAAGTAGCCGGCAGAATTTACAGCGATATTTGGTGGGGCCCAATGCCGTTATGAGGATGGTAAGGCCTGAGCAGGTACAGGCATTAGTCGATTGGGTGGCCGACAGTGCTTCCAGCACGTTCACCACATTGTCTTCCGCCCAGTCTTCTGTGGAAAGCGCACAGGTGGCACCTGAAAACCAAGCCCATGAGTCTGTCACATCACCCCCATGCATATCAGGGAAACTGGCTGAGCCTCAAGTTATGCAGCAGTCTCTTATTCTGTTTGAAGACTCTGCTCCCACGGTTTTCCAGGGGCGTCCACCTAGCCCTTCCCCAGCGGTGGAAGACATTCCATGCACTGACGCACAACCACTTATGTATCCAGATGATGAGAACATGGGAATACCACCACAGCAGAGTGACCGAGTCTCTGATGATGACGAAACACTGGTGCCTACTGCCGCGTCTTATTGCAGTGTGCAGACTGAACAGGAGGAGGTCAGGGAGGAAGACTGGGTGGAAGACGATGCAGAGGATGATGAGGTCTTAGACCCCACATGGACTGAAGGTCGTGCCGCTGACTTAAATAGTTCAGAGGAAGAGGCAGTGGTGAGACCGAGACAACAGCGAAGCCAAAGAGGGAGCAGGGGGCAAAAGCAGAACAACCGCCGTCCAGAGAGTTCGCCTGCTATTGGCCAGCGCCAACAGGGACCCAGCACCCCAAAGGCATCTTCAAGGAGTTCCCTGGCATGGCACTTCTTCAAACAATGTGCTGAGGACAAGACCAGAGTGGTTTGCACGCTGTGCCATCAGACCCTGAGACGAGGCATTAACGTTCTTAACCTGAGCACCACCTGCATGATCAGGCATCTACATGCAAAGCATGAACTGCAGTGGAGTACACACCTTAAAAACAAGGAACCCGCTCAGGCTCCCCTGCTCCCTCTACCGCTGCTGCCTCGGCTTCCGCCTCGAGAGGAATGTTGCCACCTGCCGAGCAGCAAACAGAGGATGTGCCACCGACACCACCACCACCACCGCCACCGTCACCTAGCGTCTTCACTATTTCACACAGCAGCGTTCAGCTCTCCATCTCAAACCTTTGAGAGGAAGCGCAAATTCCCACCTAGTCACCCTCGAGCCCTTGGCCTGAATGCCAGCATTTCTAAACTACTGGCCTTTGAAATGCTGTCATTCCGGCTGGTGGACACAGACAGCTTCAAACAGCTGATGGCCATGGCTGTCCCCCAGTATGTGGTTCCCAGCCGCCACTATTTCTCCAAGACAGCCGTGCCTTCCCTGCACATGCAAGTGTCCGATAAAATCAAGTGTGCACTGCGCAACGCCATTTGTGGCAAGGTCCACCTAACCACAGATACGTGGACTAGTAAGCACGGCCAGGGACGCTATATCTCCCTAACTGCAGACTGGGTAAATGTAGTGGCGGCTGGGCCCCAGGCGGAGGGTTCCTTGGCGCACGTCCTTCCGCCGCCAAGGATCACAGGGCATCATTCTTTGCCTCCTGTAGCCTCCTCCTCCTACTCGGCTTCCTCCTCCTCCTCCTCTGCTTCCACCAGCTCATCCAGTCAGCCACACACCTTCACCACCAACTTCAGCACAGCCCGGGGTAAACGTCAGCAGGCCATTCTGAAACTCATATGTTTGGGGGACAGGCCCCACACCACGCAGGAGTTGTGGCGGGGTATTGAACAACAGACCGACCAGTGGTTGCTGCCGGTGGGCCTCAAGCCCGGCCTGGTGGTGTGCGATAATGGGCGAAATCTCGTGGCAGCTCTGGGACTAGCCGGTTTGGCGCACATCCCTTGCCTGGCGCATGTGCTGAATTTGGTGGTGCAAAGTTCATTCACAACTACCCAGACATGTCAGAGCTGCTGCATAAAGTGCGGGCCGTCTGTGCGCGCTTCCGGCGTTCACATCCTGCCGCTGCTGCGCCTGTCAGCGCTACAGCGGAACTCGGCCTTCCGCTCACCGCCTAATATGCGGCGTGCCCACCCGGTGGAACTCCACCTTGCACATGCTGGAGAGACTGTGCGAGCAGCAGCAGGCCATAGTGGAGTTTCAGCTGCAGCACGCACGGGTAAGTCGCACTGCGGAACAGCACCACTTCACCACCAATGATTGGGCCTCCATGCGAGACCTGTGTGCCCTGTTGCGCTGTTTCGAGTACGCCACCAAAATGGCCAGTGGCGATGCCACTGTTATCAGCGTGACGATACCAATTCTATGTCTCCTAGAGAAAACACTTAGGGCGATGATGGAAGAGGAGGTGGGCCAGGGCCAGGAGGAGGAGGAGGAGGATGACGGGTCGTTTTTAGCACTTTTAGGCCAGTCTGTTAGAAGTGGCTCAGAGGGAGGTTTTTTGCAACAGCAGAGGGCAGGTACAAATGTGGCCAGCCAGGGACCACTACTGGAGGACGAGGAGGATAAGAAGGAGGAGGTGGAGGAGGATGAGGATGAAGCAGGTTCACAGCGGGGTGGCACCCAGCACAGCGCAGGCACATCCCTGGTGCGTGGCTGGGGGGATACAGAGGATGATGACGATACGCCTCCCACAGAGGACAGCTTGTCCTTACCTCTGGGGAGCCTGGCACACATGAGCGATTACATGCTGCAGTGCCTGCGCAACGACAGCAGAGTTGCCCACATTTTAGCGTGTGCTGACTACTGGGTGGCCATCCTGCTGGATCCACGGTACAAAGACAATGTGCCCACTTTACTTCCTGCACTGGAGCGTGATAGGAAGATGCGCGAGTACAAGCGCACACTGGTAGACGCGCTCCTGAGAGCATTCCCAACTGTCACAGGGGAACAGGTGGAAGGCCAAGGCCAAGGCAGAGGAGGAGCTAGAGGTCGCCCACGCAGCAGTGTCACGGCCAGCTCCTCTGAGGGCAGGGTTAGCATGGCAGAAATGTGGAAAAGTTTTGTCTCCACGCCACAGCTAACTGCCCCACCACCTGATACGGAACGTGTTAGCAGGAGGCAACATTTCACTAACATGGTTGAACAGTACGTCTGCACACAACTCCACGTACTGACGGATGGTTCGGCCCCATTCAACTTCTGGGTTTCCAAATTGTCCACGTGGCCAGAATTAGCATGTTATGCCTTGGAGGCCAGCATTTTATCTGAACGTGTATTCAGCACGGCAGGGGGCGTCATTACTGACAAACGCAGCCGCCTGTCCGCAGCCAACGTGGACAAGCTGACGTTTATAAAAATGAACCAGGCATGGATCCCACAAGACCTGACCCTCCCTTGTGCAGAGTAGTCCTGAATAACTGCCTTAAACCATGTTGTCTTGTACTCCTGGCCACTTCTTCATTGAAAAATCAATTTTTGAAATTAAGTAGGATCTTGGGGTGCAACCCAGAGTTGAATGAACCTTCCGTCTGTCTGGGTGCCGGGGCCAAAGTACATGAAAGTGTCCTTCTCCTGTGCTGGGTGATATGAATGTTATACTTGTGCTGTCTGACATGTCTCCTTTGTGTGGGTGCAGGGGGCCAAAGTCACTGAAAGCGGCCTTCTCCTGTGCTGGCTGATATAATGCCTGAATCTCTGCTGTGGGACCTCTCTCCTCTTTCTGGGTGCAGGGGTCAAAGTCTCTAAAAGTGCCCTTCTCCTGTGGTGGTTGATGGGAAACTGATGCTTGTGCTATCTGACCTGTCTCCTCTGTGTCGGTGCTAAGGCCTAAGTCACTGAAAGCGGCCTTCTCCTGTACTGGCTGATATAAATGCCTGAATCTCTGCTGTGGGACCTCGCTCCTCTTTCTGGGTGCAGGGGTCAAAGTCTCTAAAAGTGCCCTTCTCCTGTGGTGGTTGATGTGAAACTGATGCTTGTGCTATCTGACCTGTCTCCTCTGTGTCGGTGCTAAGGCCTAAGTCACTGAAAGCGGCCTTCTCCTGTGCTGGCTGATATAAATGCCTGAATCTCTGCTGTGGGACCTCTCTCCTCTTTCTGGGTGCAGGGGTCAAAGTCTCTAAAAGTGCCCTTCTCCTGTGGTGGTTGATGTGAAACTGATGCTTGTGCTATCTGACCTGTCTCCTCTGTGTCGGTGCTAAGGCCTAAGTCACTGAAAGCGGCCTTCTCCTGTGCTGGCTGATATAAATGCCTGAATCTCTGCTGTGGGACCTCTCTCCTCCGTCTGGGTGCAGGGGTCAAAGTCTCTCAAAGTGGCCTTCTCTTGTGCTGGGTGATGTGAAACTGATGTTTGTGCCATCTGACATGGTTGCCGGGGTCCCATTAAATGATGGCCTACTCCTGTGGTGGGTGATCTAAATGCCTGATTCTCTGCTGTGAAAACCTCTCTCCTCTGTCTGGGTGCTGGTCCGAAATAAATGAGAGTGGCCTTTTCCGGTGGTGGTTGATATGACACATGATTCCTTGATGTGGGACCTCTCTCCTCTGTCTGGGTGCTGGTCCAAAATACATGAGATTGGCCTTCTCTGGTGGTGGTTGATATGAGGCATGATTCCTTGCTGTGGGACCTGTATCCTCTGTCTGGGTGCTGGTCCAAAATAAATGAGAGTGGCCTTCTCCGGTGGTGGTTGATATGACGCATGATTCCTTGCTGTGGGACCTGTATCCTCTGTCTGGGTGCTGGTCCAAAATAAATGAGAGTGGCCTTCTCCGGTGGGGGTTGATATGACGCATGATTCCTTGATGTGGGACCTCTCTCCTCTGGGTGCTGGTCCAAAATACATGAGAGTGGCCTTCTCCGGTGGTGGTTGATATGACGCATGATTCCTTGCTGTGGGACCTGTATCCTCTGTCTGGGTGCTGGTCCAAAATAAATGAGAGTGGCTTCTCCGGTGGGGGTTGATATGACGCATGATTCCTTGATGTGGGACCTCTCTCCTCTGTCTGGGTGCTGGTCCAAAATACATGAGAGTGGCCTTCTCCGGTGGTTGTTGATATGAGGCATGATTCCTTGCTGTGGGACCTGTATCCTCTGTCTGGTTGCTGGTCCAAAATAAATGAGAGTGGCCTTCTCCGGTGGTGGTTGATATGACGCATGATTCCTTGCTGTGGGACCTGTATCCTCTGTCTGGGTGCTGGTCCAAAATAAATGAGAGTGGCCTTCTCCGGTGGTGGTTGATATGACGCATGATTCCTTGATGTGGGACCTCTCTCCTATGTCTGGGTGCTGGTCCAAAATACATGAGAGTGGCCTTCTCCGGTGGTGGTTGATATGACGCATGATTCCTTGATGTGGGACCTCTCTCCTATGTCTGGGTGCTGGTCCAAAATACATGAGAGTGGCCTTCTCTGGTGGTGGTTGATATGATGCATGATTCCTTGCTGTGGGACCTGTATCCTCTGTCTTGGTGCTGGTCCCAAATAAATGAGAGTGGCCTTCTCCGGTGGGGGTTGATATGACGCATGATTCCTTGATGTGGGACCTCTCTCCTCTGTCTGGGTGCTGGTCCAAAATACATGAGAGTGGCCTTCTCCGGTGGTGGTTGATATGACGCATGATTTCTTGCTGTGGGACCTGTATCCTCTGTCTGGGTGCTGGTCCAAAATACATGAGAGTGGCCTTCTCCGGTGGTTGTTGATATGAGGCATGATTCCTTGCTGTGGGACCTGTATCCTCTGTCTGGTTGCTGGTCCAAAATAAATGAGAGTGGCCTTCTCCGGTGGTGGTTGATATGACGCATGATTCCTTGCTGTGGGACCTGTATCCTCTGTCTGGGTGCTGGTCCAAAATAAATGAGAGTGGCCTTCTCCGGTGGTGGTTGATATGACGCATGATTCCTTGATGTGGGACCTCTCTCCTATGTCTGGGTGCTGGTCCAAAATACATGAGAGTGGCCTTCTCCGGTGGTGGTTGATATGACGCATGATTCCTTGATGTGGGACCTCTCTCCTATGTCTGGGTGCTGGTCCAAAATACATGAGAGTGGCCTTCTCTGGTGGTGGTTGATATGATGCATGATTCCTTGCTGTGGGACCTGTATCCTCTGTCTGGGTGCTGGTCCCAAATAAATGAGAGTGGCCTTCTCCGGTGGGGGTTGATATGACGCATGATTCCTTGATGTGGGACCTCTCTCCTCTGTCTGGGTGCTGGTCCAAAATACATGAGAGTGGCCTTCTCCGGTGGTGGTTGATATGACGCATGATTTCTTGCTGTGGGACCTGTATCCTCTGTCTGGGTGCTGGTCCCAAATAAATGAGAGTGGCCTTCTCTGGTGGTGGTTGATATGAGGCATGATTCCTTGCTGTGGGACCTGTATCCTCTGTCTGGGTGCTGGTCCAAAATACATGAGTGGCCTTCTCCGGTGGTGGTTGATATGACGCATGATTCCTTGCTGTGGGACCTGTATCCTCTGTCTGGGTGCTGGTCCAAAATAAATGAGAGTGGCCTTCTCCGGTGGTGGTTGATATGAGGCATGATTCCTTGCTGTGGGACCTCTCTCCTCTGTTTGGGTGCTGGTCCTAAATAAATGAGAGTGGCCTTCTCCGGTGGTGGTTGATATGATGCATGATTCCTTGCTGTGGGACCTGTATCCTCTGTCTGGGTGCTGGTCCGAAATAAATGAGAGTGGCCTTCTCCATTGGTGGGTGATATGATGCATGATTCCTTGCTGTGGGACCTCTCTCCAATTGATATTGGTTAATTTTTATTTATTTTATTTTATTTTAATTCATTTCCCTATCTACATTTGTTTGCAGGGGATTTACCTACATTTTGCTGCCCTTTGCATCCCTCTAGCCCTTTCCGGGAGTCTTTTACAGCCTTTTTAGTGCCCAAAAGTTCGGGTCCCCATTGACTTCTATGGGGTTCGGGTTCGGGATGAAGTTCGGGTTGAGTTCGGATCACGAACCCGGACATTTTCCGGAAGTTCGGCCGAACCTCTCGAACCCGAACATCCAGGTGTTCGCTCATCTCTACTAATGTCCCTGGCACAAATGCAGTTCACATTCAGTTACAAGTGCACTGCACTTGCAAAAATAGCCGCTGACGCCCACTGAACTAGCAGATGGATTAAAAGTTATTTTTCAGTGTCACTGGGCTCAGGGCTGGGTACAAAAATGTGGCATAGCACCCTCAATAATTGCTGTAGTTTGAAGATTGAACAACACCAAGTGACTTCAGCCTATATAGAGGCTGGGTCACATGCTGCACTTGGCCAATCACAGCCATGCCATTAGTAGGCATGGCTGTGATGGCTTCTAAGGGGAAAAAAGTGAACCGCCTGTTGATTGGCTGCCCCACAGCCTTTCAAAAAGCACCAAGAAATCCCCGAACACCGAACCCGAACCTGAACTTTTACGGAAATTTTCGGGTTCGGGTCTGGGCACAAAAAACCCTAAAGTTCGGTACGAACCCAAACTTTACAGTTCAGGTTCACTCAACCTATACAAGACTGTCCCTATTCTGCAGGCTGTAGAGGAGTTGAAGACCTTGAGGTGAGGTATAGTAGAACAGTTCTGAAAATGGCAGCAATGTAGAGGTATGTACAGTAGCTCACATTGGGTTCCTTGCTACTCTAGTCCCAGATGGGAACTTCTGTTTAGCTCGCTGTCAATGCTGTAATCTTCCTGGCAGCTGATGATAATGCATCTTGGCAGTTTGTTTTGCAGAAAATGCTGGATGCACGTGGTCAGGATACAAGTGGCTGGTCAAGGCTATAGACATCAGGATTGTCATCAGTGATCACATATGTAGTCATCAAGCTGGAAGACTTCAGTACGGTCATCAGTATGGTCATTTATTGTCAATACTGTGCAGAAAAGGATGTACTCTGATCAGGTTGCAGACCTCGGACATGTAGGACTGGGGGCTGCCCTACTTTTTCACTGACACTTCGGCTATTATCTGTATCTGCAACAAAAAGACTAAATGGGACATTGTTAACTGGACAAAACTTATTACTGTTACGTGACCAGTCCGTGGTAACAAGGACTGGATTTCTTCTTTACAGCCGGAGCGCACGGCGTCATTGGCTGCTATGACGCCGTGCGCTCCTGCTAGCCGCTACAGGACAGTAATAAGTGTATTACTGTCCTGTAACGGCGGCAGGGAGCGCACGGCGTCATAGCAACCAATGACGCCGTGTGCTCCGGCTGTAAAGAAGAAATCCAGTCCTTGTTACCACGGACTGGTCACGTCCGGGTTTAACGGATGTGTGCATCTAGCCTTAGGGTAACAGGTTGCTATCACTGGCACATTAACCTCTTCAATCACCGTGATGTACCCATACATCACAGTGGTTGAGGTAATGTATGCAGTGCGCCGGCTCCATACGTGGCAGGTGCCAGCTGTATCACACAGCAGGAACACGACCGCAATGACAGGGAATGGAGACCCTGCCAAACCCCATCATTTAACCCCTCAAGTGCCAAGATCAACGCTGATCGTGGCACCTGTGAGGCAAGGCAGAGAGATGCAACTCCCTCTGCCTTTTAATCTGAGCCCCTGCAATGAAGTCGTGGGGCTCCGATCAGTTACCATGGCAGCCTGGATGCTTGTGAAGCCTTCCAGGCCTTCCATGGTAGGCTCCCTGCTGCTGTGTACACAAATCCCAGGACAGCAGCGAGTATGTGAAAATCCTATTCACACTAATAGATCTCTATTAGGCCTCTTGCACACAAACGTTGTGCATCTGTTTCGTGCATTGGGGACCACAATTTGCGTTCCCCAATGCACGGGCAACGTCCGTGCGGCGGTCGGGACAGATCGAGACCCATTCAACTTAAATGGGTCAGTGATCAGTCTGCACCGCAAAGAAATAGAACAAGTTCTATTCTTTTGCGGTATGGAGGCACGGACAGAAACACCAATGAAGCACTCCGTGCTTCCGTTCCGCATCTTTGGGCTTCCGTTACGCATCTCTGTGATTGCAGATCCATTCAAGTGAACGGGTCCACATCCCTAATGCGGAGTGCACATTTTTTTTCTAGGTTTTCATTTTTTTAAATTAGTAAAACAAATAAAAAAAAACTATACAAGTTTGCTATCGCTGTATTTGTATTGAGCCGCAGAATAAGAAAGTCATGTCATTTTTAGCACACAGTAAACACTGTGATGTCAAAACCCCCAAAACCTTTGTGGAATAGTGTTTTTTCTTTCAATTTAACCCAACAAAGATTTTTTTTCCTGTTTTCCAATAACAGACATGGTAAATTAAATGGTGCCATTAAAAAAATGCAGCTCGTTCTGCAAAATGAGCCCTCATATGGCTATACGAATGGAAAATTAAAAAAGTTATGGCTATTGGAATGTGGGGAGGAAAAAACGAAAATGCAAAACAAAAAATGGGCTCGGTACTTAAGGGGTTAAGCAAAATACTATATATCTGTACACACTGCATCTATTATACCTCATAACTCATTTATCAGTACACTATCTATACTAATCTATACTAATAAAATCCCTATGTGCATGGTGTCCGTGCGTGTGTGCCGATTTGTCAAGTGCGCATGCATGGCGCACAGACCAATCAGCACCTGCTCCACGGACACTACATGTGCGGCATCCTATTGTAATGGCAGCGGGGCCCCTTGCAGTCTCTGTATTGCACCGACCCCGCTTAGAGTAGTAATACTATGAATAACTGTTATAATAATAACGATCTTCACTCCTTCACTTACTAAACGGTGAGGCAGGAGGTCAGGCTGGCGGTCACTGGCAGCATAACTCACTAAGTGATACCCCTGCTCTGCCCACTTCATGAATGAAGCAGGCGGCGCAGGCGCATGAGGTACGGCGTTATGCTGCCAGTGCCTTCCCGTCGACCGGCCTCCTGCCTCACCGTTTAGTAAGTGAAGGAGTTTAGATCGTTATTATTATTACAGTTATTCATAGTATTACTACTGTGAGCGGGGCACGGTGCAATAAAGTGGCCCCGCTGCCATTACATACACACTACACTGCGACACTGTTATGGGGGGATCTGTGGATGACACATAGCATAAGATGCTATGTGTCATCCACAGATAGCCCCATAACAATGTCAGCCACAGATCTCCATAAGTGTCAGCCACAGATACCCCCATAACAGTGTCAGCCACAGACCCCCATAAGTGTCAGCCACAGACCCCCTCATAACACTGACATCTACAGTGCCCCCATAACAGTGTCAGCCACAGACCCCCATAAGTGTCAGCCAAAAACCCACCATAACAGTGTCAGCCACAAATCCCCCATAACAGTGTAAGCCACAGACCCCCCCATAACAGTGACATCCAAAGTGCCCCCATAACAGTGTCTGCCACAGTGCCCCCATAACAGTGTCAGCCACAGACCCCCATAAGTGTCAGCCACAGACCCCCAATAAAGTGTCAGCCACAGATCTCCCATAACAGTGTCAGCCACAGACCCCCATAAGTGTCAGCCACAGACCCCCATAAAAGTGTCAGCAACAGATCTCCCATAACAGTGTCAGCCACAGATCCCCCATAACAGTGTCAGCCACAGACCCCCATAGCAGTGTGCCATCCACAGATCCCCCATAACAGTGTCCCATCCACAGATCCCCCATAACAGTGTCCCATCCACAGATCCCCCATAACAGTGTGCCATCCACAGATCCCCATAACAGTGTCCTCCACAGATCCCCCATAACAGTGTCAGCCACAGACCCCCATACAGTGTCAGCCACAGACCCCCCATAAAAGTGTCAGCAACAGATCTCCCATAACAGTGTCAGCCACAGATCCCCCATAACAGTGTCAGCCACAGACCCCCATAGCAGTGTGCCATCCACAGATCCCCCATAACAGTGTCCCATCCACAGATCCCCCATAACAGTGTGCCATCCACAGATCCCCCATAACAGTGTCCTCCACAGATCCCCCATAACAGTGTCCTCCACAGATTCCCCATAAGAGTGTCCTCGAAAGATCACCCTCATAATAGTATCACCCACAGATCCCCCATAACAGTGTCAGCCATAGACCCCCATAACAGTGTGTACTCCACAGATCCCCCATAACAGTGTGCCATACACAGATCCCCCATAACAGTGTCAGCCACAGATCCCCTCCATAAAAGTGTCATCCACAGATCCCCTATAACAGTATGTCCTCCACAGATCCCCCAAAACAGTATGTCCTCCACAGATCCCCTATAACAGTGGCATCCACAGATCCCCCATAACAGTGCCATCCACAGATCCCACATAACAATGCCATCCACAGATCCCCCCCATAACAGTGCCATCCACAGATCCCCCCATAACAGTGCCAGCACTAATGTTCTAGCGCCCGTTATTGTAACAGGCATAATGTCTAGTTGTATATAATATATATTGTATCTGTACACACTGCATCTATTATACATCATACCTCACATATCACAGATCACAGATCCCCTATAACAGTGCCATCCACAGATCCCCAAAACAGTGTGTCCTCCACAGACCCCCTCATAACAGTGACATCCACTGTTATGGGGGATCTGTGGATGTGTCAGCCACAGATCCCCCGTAACAGTGTCAGCCACAGACCCCCATAGCAGTGTGCCATCCACAGATCCCCCATAACAGTGTCTCATCCACAGATCCCCCATAACAGTGTCAGTCACAGACCCCCATAAAAGTGTCAGCCACAGATCTCCCTTAACAGTGTCAGCCACAGATCCCCCATAACAGTGTCAGCCACAGACCCCCATAGCAGTGTGCCATCCACAGATCCCCCATAACAGTGTCCCATCCACAGATCCCCCATAACAGTGTGCCATCCACAGATCCCCCATAACAGTGTCCTCCACAGATCCCCCATAACAGTGTCCTCCACAGATTCCCCTCATAACAGTATCAGCCACAGATCCCCCATAACAGTGTCAGCCACAGATTCCCTACGTAACAGTGTCAGCCACAGATCCCCCATAACAGTGTCACCCACAGATCCCCCATAACTGTGTCACCCACAGATCACCCATAACAGTGTCAGCCATAGACCCCCATAACAGTGTGTTCTCCACAGATCCTCCCATAACAGTGTGCCATCCACAGATCCCCCATAACAGTGTCAGCCACAGATCCCCTCCATAAGAGTGTCATCCACAGATCCCATATAACAGTGCTATCCACAGATCCCCAAAACAGTGCCATCCACAGATCCCCCATAACAGTGCCATCCACAGATCCCCCATAACAGTGCCATCCACAGATCCCCCATAACAATGCCATCCACAGATCCCCCCATAACAGTGCATCCACAGATCCCCCATAACAGTGCCAGCACTAATGTTCTAGCGCCGTTATTGTAATGGGCATAATGACTAGTTGTATATAATATATATTGTATCTGTACACACTGCATCTATTATATATCATACCTCACATATCAGTACTCTGCTGGATATAATATACATCTGTACACACTGCATCTATTATACCTCATACCTCACATGTCATTACACTGCTGTATATAGTATATATCTTAACACATTGCATCTATTATACCTCCTTTATCAGTACACTATTGTATATAATATATATTGTATCTGTACACACTGTATCTATTATACCTTATACCTCACATATCAGTACACTGCTGTATATAATATATATATCTGTACACACTGTATTATACCTTGTCCCTCACATATCAATACACTACCGGGTATACTACATACCTGTCTACACTGCATCTGTTATACTGTATATAGAAAAGATGTAGTGTGTATATGTATATATAGTACAAGGCACTGTCTGCAGTACTATATATATATGAGTGAGATATGACGAGTAAAAATAGGGAATGATTAGCCCCTGGACATTATGGAGGGGAATACATGGCAGAACTGCCATTATGCCCATGAACTTTATCTGACCTCTGGGGTGAGGAGGATATGGCGGGAAATAATTTCCCGCTGTTTTTTATGTTGGTCTCTGGGCAGACATGGTTCGCCCAGTGAACGCATCTTGATTGGTTATTAATGGTCCTATGGGTCACCAGGGTCAAGGGCAAGTTTGCCTGGACCCTGGTGACAGTAGGTGATTGGTAGATGTAGGGCAGTGTAGGGGAATAAAATGCGGTGCCTGGAGGGGGTACTGGCTGTTAGCTGCTGGCGAGGAAAGAAGAATTTCGCTGCGTATCACCTTCATGGATCTGTTGATTGATGAGCTGTCGTCCAGGGCGGCTGAAGAGGGAGCGCCTGCTTGGATCCATGAATGTCTGCGGCTGCTCCCGAGGACCGAAGTCGGTATGCCGGACCTTTCGGCTGAATTGCATTTGGTGGTGGCTGGCCAGGACCCCGTGGACGACGCTATGGTGGAAGCTGTGGAAGATCCTACCTGTGCCGTAACAGAGGCTGCCTCCATCCCGAGGCCGGATGTGTCGTTTAGGGAGAGGAGAAGCCGTCGGGTGAAGCAGCGCTATTCCCCATCGCAGGCCATGAGTTCCCGTCCGAGATCTCGCGGGAACGGGAGTTCGAGTCGGCTGTCACGTGATGTGGCGGTGCGGCGGAGTCGGGATCCGGAATGCAACTTGTCCCCCTCATCTTTAGTTCCGGCTGCGGCTAGGGCTTCTAACCCCCCCTGAGGACCCCAGGAACTGGGTCTCAGGGTGCGGGGGGGCCCTTTGGAGCAACGGGAGCGGGTCCTTCCTCGTCCAGCTGGGGAGCGTCTTCTTCCAGGATACAGAGCGCGGATGGGCAGGCTGCCATTAACCCTTCACCTGGTGCTGTGCAGAAGACGGGTGAGTGTTCTGGGGGGCAGCTGGGCTTGGTGATTTCCTCTCTGTCCTCTGTCTTGTCTACTTTAAATAACATTGCTGCTCAGTCTATTTCTGATCCTCTTCCCGCTTCTCCTGTTCTGGCTCCGGCAGTGGTGTCAGGTGAGCATTTAGCTGATATTTCTACTGCATGGTTGCCGGAGGTCGGATCAGGGGAGGGGGAAGGGGATAGTGTGGTGGAGCCGTTATCAGCTCCGTTCCCAAATAGGGTTAGAGGTATAGCTGAAAGTTGTTTTAAAGAGGTTTTACCATGTGAAATGTCACCGTTAGGTTTTCATTTATCAGTAACGGTCCGGGAAAAAATTTGGAATAATGAATTTGTTGATTTATTATCTCTCCTCCCTGCGTCCAAAGAATTTGTGGTTAGGATGGAGAAGAAGGATGAGAAATCAGAGGAAGAGAGGAGGAGGCCAATTCCTAGATCGTTTAATAATTGGTTACAGGCATTTTGCATTTTTGCCAGTGTATTAGGTGAGAGGCAGCCTGAGAAATGTTCTGGATTGCATCAGCATGTAGACATCGTTTTGGAAGCGTATAAAAGTTTTGGTGGGTTAGGCTGGTTATTTTATGAGGAAAATTTCAGGCAGAAGATGGCGGCATATCCGCAGTTGCGTTGGGGAGTTAAAGATGTGGGTCTGTGGTTAAATTTGCTAGTCCCTCAGAGAACTCAGGTGTCTGCTCCACGTGCGCCATCTAGTGCCGGTTTAATGAAGCGCGGTTTATGTTTTGCCTATAATGAATCGCATTGCAAGTGGCCGGCGTCATGTAAATACAAACATGAATGTGCGTTTTGTGGAGCAGGGCATCCGATGTCCAGGTGTTTCAAAAAAGCTAATTTACCTTCACAGCCATCCACAAAGGATTTTCTTCAGAAAAGCGTTGACTCCGGTAAAGCTGGAGAAAATGCGTTGCTGGCTAGACCGTTATCCAAACCGTCAGATAGCTAGTCTTTTGTTGTCTGGTTTTTCTGATGGTTTTGTGCTGCCAGCATTTTCTGGGGAAGGTTGTTCTTTTGTTAAAAACCTACCTTCTGTTGATCAATTTCCTTTGGTGGTGCAAGCTAAGGTGGAGGCAGAAGTTGCTGCTGGGAGAGTAGCGGGCCCATTTTTGCACCCACCTTTTGGGAATTTTAGGATTTCTCCTTTGGGGGTTGTCCCAAAGAAGGAACCTGGTTCTTTTCGTATGATTCATCATCTGTCATATCCGTATGGTTCTTCTTTAAATGATGAAATCGATAGTTCTTTAACTACTGTTTGTTATTCATCTTTTAGTTAAACTTTTTGGTGCTGGTGCTTTGATGGCAAAGGCGGACGTGAAGTCTGCATTCAGGTTGCTACCAATTCATCCTTCAGCATTTAGTTCCCTTGGTTTTTGTTTTCAGAATAGGTTTTATTTTGATAAATGTTTGCCTATGGGCTGTTCAGTTTCATGTTTTTATTTTGAAGCTTTTGCTACGTTTTTGGAATGGGTTGTTTCTGTTTGTATAATGAAAGGCGGTATTATTTATTATTTAGATGATTTTTTGTTTGTTGGTCCTGCGAATAATGTAACATGTTGTATGGTTTTAGAGAAGTTTTTTACGGTATGTGCTGAGTTTGGCGTTCCTTTGGCGGAAGAGAAGACTGTGTTTCCCACGGGCTGTATTGAGTACTTGGGGATAGTGATAGATTCAGTAGCGGGTGAGGTTCGCTTGCCGGTTGAGAAGATACGTAAGGCAACAGAGTTAGTGAAGAGTTTTTTGCGGCGTCGATCTGTATCTGTAAAGGAGGTGCAGTCTCTTTTGGGTTTGTTAGCGTTTTGTGGTAGGGTGTTGCCCATGGGTAGGGTGTTTTGTAGGCAATTGTCTATGCGAATAGCGGGTATTAAGAATCAGAGATTTCTTATCACAATGGATGAAGAGTTGAGGGATGATCTGCTGTTGTGGCTCAATTTTTTGGAGGGCTTTAATGGTAGGTCATTATGGCAGGAGGAATTTGTAGACACACCCCAGTTGTGTTTATTTACTGACGCAGCTGGGGGGTGGTTTTGGGGCGTTCTGGCAGGGCCATTGGTGCGCTGAAGTTTGGCACGAGTCGTGGGTAAGTAATGGGGTTTTGAAGAATATGGTTCTGTTAGAGCTTTTCCCTGTTGTGGTAGCATTGTCTATTTGGGGTAGCGCTTTTAAAAATAAGAGGATTCGGCTGCATACCGATAATATGGGAGTAATGTTCGCTATAAACTGCTTGTCTTCCAAGAATAAGTTAGTGGTGAAATTGTTGCGACATCTGGTCTTATTATGTTTATGTCTAAATATTTGGTTAAAAGCGCTACATGTGCAGGGTGTTAAGAATGATATCGCTGATGCGTTGTCCCGTTTGCAGATGCAGCGTTTTTTCAGTCTGGTCCCATCAGCGGACGCTTGCGGGAGTCCTTGTCCAGAATACCTGTGGGGACTGATCTGGCAGTGACTATGGAGCTGCTAAGCCGTTCGGTGGTAAGAAGTACGTGGAAAAGCTATTTGGCTTCTTGGATGCGTTGGGAAAAGTTTATGGGGGGTATGTCTACATCTGTTTTTGAGGTGGATAATTCATTGTCTTTAGCGTTTTGTTTATCTTTGTTAGAAGAATACGCTAACCATTCATCAGTTTATAGGATTATGTCAGGGGTTTCTTTCTTTCTTAAGGCGTTCGGACGTAAGTCGTTGTTTGAGAGTTTTTTGGTTAAGCAGGTTTTAAAGGGTTACAAGGCTAAGGCGGTTATGTTGGATGGGCGGTGCCCGGTTTCTTCAGATTTATTGTTGCGTTTATGTAATGTCACTGTTTCATTGTGTTTTGATAGTTATGAGTCCTTGTTGTTTCGGACAGCGTTTGTGGTAATGTTTTTTGCAGCTTTGCGCATTGGTGAGCTCTTGCCTAAGTCTAGATTGGCGAGTGGGGGCTTGGGTCTACAGGATGTGGTCGTCACGGATAATGAGCTGTTTATTTTTATATGTAAATCAAAGACGGATCAGGCTGGGAGGGGCTGTAGGTTGAGAATTGGTCAGGTTATGGACAAAAGGATATGTGCAGTGGATACAGTAAGGCGATATCTGCTCTGTCGACCAGTAGGGAGAATGGAATTTTTGTTAGTGCACAAAGACCTGTCCCTTTTGTCACAGTTTCAGTTCAGGGCTGTGTTATCTAAATGCTTAAAGTCTTTGGGTTTGAAGGATAAGTATTTTTCTTCTCATTCTTTTCGGATAGGGGCGGCGACAGCTGCCGCTCAAGCGGGGCTGCAGGAGTCCGTAATAAAGCGTATTGGTAGATGGTCGTCTAAGAGATATCAGTTATATGTTAGACCAAATTTATTAATTGATTAATTTTGTTTTCTGAGTTGCAGGTTTTAAGGTTTGGATTCTGGACCACTCTTTCGTGCATTGGGCGAATAGGAGGGCTGCAGAGCGCTGCTACGGATTGAATTTATCATCACCTGAAGAAGCCGTCCAATTATACTGGTGTGGCGTACGAGGACTTCGATGGTCAGGTATGTTAGAATTAATTCTGGGTTTACATGATTCTCTTCCTCAGCCAGATGTGATGATAATACATGTTGGAGGCAATGATGTTGATAAGGAAGAAACAATAAAGTTGATTTTCAGGATGAAATCAACTTTGATTGAGTTGAAAAGGTGGTTTCCTTATACGAAGTTGATATTTTCTGAGATCATCCCACGGAGGTGCTGGAAATTGGTGCCGGAGCAGAAGTTCATGGACAAGGTGAGGAAGAGGGCAAATAGGGCGTTGGCGCGTTTTATATGTTCAATTGGGGGTGGTTCTTTTAGGCACGTGGACTTAGAGAGTGGAGAGGCTGGTCTGTTTTTTAAGGATAACATTCATCTATCGGACATTGGTAACGACATTTTTAATTTGGACTTGCAAGCGATGGTGGAAATAGCATTGGGTGGGGTGGGGCCCTTGCCTCTTCTTTGAAGTGGCGCGGGCCTGGTGGGGTGATTTTTATTTAGTCGTCCTATTAGAAGGATGGAATCGGTGAAATGTACTGTAAGGATTTCAGTATGGGTCCGAGTTTATGACTGGGCCCTTTGTATTACAAATGCAGATTTTATGGTTATTAAATGGTTATTGTTATTTATATGAGGTTGATTTGAATTAATTAATAAACAGGCCATGGCTTACCTCCACTCTAATGGTCTCAGTGTTTATTTTTATGGTTAAGTATGTATGTGGTGTGGGGCATGAGCGTATGTCATGTTCTGCCATGATTAGCCCCCAGCCATTATGGAGCGGGATACATGGCAGAACTGCCATTATGCCCATGAACTTTATCTGACCTCTGGGGTGAGGAGGATATGGCGGGAAATAATTTCCCGCTGTTTTTTATGTTGGTCTCTGGGCAGACATGGTTCGCCCAGTGAACGCATCTTGATTGGTTATTAATGGTCCTATGGGTCACCAGGGTCAAGGGCAAGTTTGCCTGGACCCTGGTGACAGTAGGTGATTGGTAGATGTAGGGCAGTGTAGGGGAATAAATTGCGGTGCCTGGAGGGGGTACTGGCTGTTAGCTGCTGGCGAGGAAAGAAGAATTTCGCTGCGCCCGCCCGCCCATGTGGAGTTTTATTTGTATTATTTAAAAAAAAAAAAGGAATATATATTAGTATGTATGGAGGTTAAGAGTAAGTAAGTAAATAATTTGATGTTAATGATGTTTGCCATGTGCGCTGTGGGGTGATTTTTATTTAGTCGTCCTATTAGAAGGATGGAATTGGTGAGATGTACTGTAAGGATTTCAGTATGGGTCCGAGTTTATGACTGGGCCCTTTGTATTACAAATGCAGATTTTATGGTTATTAAATGGTTATTGTTATTTATATGAGGTTGATTTGAATTAATTAATAAACAGGCCATGGCTTACCTCCACTCTAATGGTCTCAGTGTTTATTTTTATGGTTAAGTATGTATGTGGTGTGAGGCATGAGCGTATGTCATGTTCTGCCATGGGGTCCTTCAGCTTTCTCCACTGATGATAGGGATACTATATTAGAGTCGGAGAGAAATTAGTGTGAGGGGCCTTTGGTTCACTGTTGGCCCCTTTTCCCCACATGTGCCATAGCAGCTGCGTGGTCTGTCTGTAGTGGAGGTGTGCCACAAATTCAATACTGGCCAAGAATTCCCTGAATTTCTTTGTAGCCAACCAGACAAGGCAATTAATTTTATCTTAAAAGAACTATAATTAGCATCATTCCTCTCAGTAGACCTAAGTGAGTGACTAGCGTATGCAATGACCCTTTCCTATTGGTTCTGAACTTGAGCCAACACTGCTCCCAGGCCTGTTAGATATACATTTGCATACAATCTGAAAGGTTTAGTATAGTCTGGATAAGCAAGAATATGTGCTTCAGTTAATTTTAGATCATTAAAAGTTTTTTTCTTGAACATAAGTCCACAGAATAGCAATCTTTTTGAACCTATTTTTGTAATGTGGCTGGCCTTTCAACAAGTTCTTCAAAAGGTCTACAATCTTAGTAAAGTACAGAGCAAATCTCTTGTAGCATCCAGCAAAGCCTAGACATTTCTTCACCTTGTAGATATCAGTAGAGGCAGGACAATTTTTAACTGCATCAATTTTATTGGGGTCAGAGATGACTCCTTGAACACTGTCCACATGCCCTAGAAAGTCCATCTCAGACTGCAATAAGCGGCACTTGGATAGCTTTGCCTTTACTCTGGGTTCACACTTGAGCGTATTTGATACGTGCGTATTACGCGTGTTTTTGTCGCACGTAAAACGCGCGTATTACAGTGCGTTTTGGAAATAGGAAACGCGCGTCATGCGCGCGTTCGTGACTCTGGAGACCAATTAAAAAAAGGCATATCTGCGCGTAAAACGCGCATTTTACGTGCGTTCCCATTGAAGTCTATGGGTGCAAACGCGTGACAAAACGCCCCAAAGAAGCTCAAGAACTTTTTTTGAGCGTAGGGCATTTTACAGCGCATTCAAACGCGCTGTAAAACGCTCAAGTGAGAACCAGGGCCATAGGGAAGCATTGGTTTTCATGTGTTGAGCGTTTTACAGCGCGTTTGAGCGCGCTGTAAAACGCTCAGGTATGAACTGAGGGTTAGACTTTGTTTTATGAGTGTAGCTAATACTTCACACAGGTGTTGCAAATTGTCTTAGTACCTTTTGGAGTAGATAAATACATTGTCCACATATAATAGCACAGTCTCACAATTTCTTTTGCGTGGCCTAAGCAATAGATAGCACAAGGTGGCTTGTGCATGACACAGGCCAATCTGCAAAAAAATTGAACTCATAGAGCTCCAAAAGTGTAGTAAATGCTGTCTTTTTGCGGTCCTCAGGTGTCATGGGGACCTGCCAGTACCCAATAGTTAAGCCTAAAGTTGAAAAAAATGCTGCAAAGCCCAGAACTGTTATGGACGCCTCTACTGTAGGCTACGTGTATGCATCTTTATGGGTGATGTTATTTATATTCCGTTAGTCCACACAGAATCGTTGTTATGCAAAAGCACTAAGGGCTATGACTGTCATGAATTACATTAGAGACCTTTATGCAATTCACCAGCTGTTTCACTTGCTGGTACATGGCTAGTGGTATAGGCATGTATCTTTCTATAAAGGCTAGGTGGGACTCAGTGTGTATGGTGTGCTAAATTATATCTACCTTCCCAATATCTGAAGGGTCTTTACTGAAAGCAGCCTCATCCTCCTTAACAACCTTCAGGACATCTTCCTTCCACTCAGCAGGGGTATTTTGATCCCCAAATTGCAGTTGTTTTCACCAGGTAAGGCTACATGCACACGACTGTTGCCTGCCTTCGCTCCTCCTGCCTATTTTGCATCCGTCAAAAAAAACGGATGACGGACCATTTTTTTTGACGGATCCAATTTTTATGGCAGATCCATTGTAAAAATGCCTATCCATGTCCGCAAATGTGAAAAAAATAGGACATGCACTATTTTTTTGACGGAATGAAAACACGGACCACGGATGCGGAACAAAAATGGTTGACCATCCGCATTTTTTGACGGACCCATTGAAATGAATGGGGAAGCATCCTATTTGTGAAAAAAAACGGAACGGACGCGGAAACAAACAACGGTCGTGTGCATGAGGCCTAAGGCAACTTTCACACTCAGTTTAGATAATACAACCGTCTGCACCCGTTCAGAACGGATCTGTTTGTATTATCTTTAAGATAGCCAAGACCGATCCGTCTTAAACACCATTGAAAGTCACTGGAGGACATAAAACATAAAATTTTCAGTTCGCGAACAGCGAACGCGAACTTCCGCAAATGTTCGCGAACGGGCGAACCGGGCGAACCGCCATAGACTTCAATTGGCAGGCGAATTTTAAAACCCACAGGGACTCTTTCTGGCCACAATAGTGATGAGAAAGTTGTTTCAAGGGGTCTAACACCTGGACTGTGGCATGCCGGAGGGGGATCTATGGCAAAACTCCCATGGAAAATTACGTAGTGGACGCAGAGTCGGGTTTTAATCCATAAAGGGCATAAATCACCTAACAATCCTAAATTGTTTAGAATAACGTGCTTTAAAACATCCAGTGTGTGTATACGATCAGGTATGATGTTGTATCGATCAGGTAGTATAAGGGTTACGCCCACTTCACTGACATTGACAGACCAAACTCCCCTTTTAATGCACCGCAAACAGTTCATTTGCACAACCGCAAACTCCCCATTTGCACAAGGTTGGATACCAAGCTAGCCACGTCCTGGTGATGTCATTGAAGGTTTCTTCCTCCACCCAGCCACGTACAACACCAAGGGTCCCCAAAAGATGAATTGAATTGATTTTTCGAACGGTGAGATGGTTAAAAAAACGCTGGCTCCCTCCACTCTGTTTTAAACCACGGTGACTGCGTCTGCGCCGTGCAATTTACTGTCACACCCGATATGAGTGGTATTTTCTGTAGTACTATTCTCATCAGTTTAATCCCTCTAACGTCCCCAATCTGGGGGCCATTTATTGAATAGATTTTTCGAACGGGGAGATGGTTAAAAAACGCTGGCTCCCTCCACTCTGTTTTAAACCACGGTCACTGCGTCTGCGCCGTGCAATTTACTGTCACACCCGATATGAGTGGTATTTTCTGTAGTACTATTCTCATCAGTTTAATCCCTCTAACGTCCCCAATCTGAGGGCCATTTATTGAATAGATTTTTCGAACGGGGAGATGGTTAAAAAACGCTGGCTCCCTCCACTCTGTTTTAAACCACGGTCACTGCGTCTGCGCCGTGCAATTTACTGTCACACCCGATATGAGTGGTATTTTCTGTAGTACTATTCTCATCAGTTTAATCCCTCTAACGTCCCCAATCTGGGGGCCATTTATTGAATAGATTTTTCGAACGGGAGATGGTTAAAAAACGCTGGCTCCCTCCACTCTGTTTTAAACCACGGTCACTGCGTCTGCGCCGTGCAATTTACTGTCACACCCGATATGAGTGGTATTTTCTGTAGTACTATTCTCATCAGTTTAATCCCTCTAACGTCCCCAATCTGGGGGCCATTTATTGAATAGATTTTTCGAACGGGGAGATGGTTAAAAAAACGCTGGCTCCCTCCACTCTGTTTTAAACCACGGTCACTACGTCTGCGCCGTGCAATTTACTGTCACACCCGATATGAGTTGTATTTTCGGTAGTACTATTCTCATCAGTTTAATCCCTCTAACGTCCCCAATCTAGGGGCCATTTATTGAATAGATTTTTCGAACGGGGAGATGGTTAAAAAAACGCTGGCTCCCTCCACTCTGTTTTAAACCACGGTCATTGCGTCTGCGCCGTGCAATTTACTGTCACACCCGATATGAGTGGTATTTTCTGTAGTACTATTCTCATCAGTTTAATCCCTCTAAAGTCCCCAATCTGGGGGCCATTTATTGAATAGATTTTTCGAACGGGGAGATGGTTAAAAAAACGCTGGCTCCCTCCACTCTGTTTTAAACCACGGTCACTGCATCTGCGCCGTGCAATTTACTGTCACACCCGATATGAGTGGTATTTTCTGTAGTACTATTCTCATCAGTTTAATCCCTCTAACGTCCCCGACTCCCCAATCTGGGGGCCATTTATTAAATAGATTTTTTGAACGGGGAGATGGTTAAAAAAACGCTGGCTCCCTCCACTGATATGAGTGGTATTTTCTGTAGTATTATTCTCATCAGTTTAATCCCTGTTACGTCCCATATCAGGGATTGCCTTTTTTGAAAAAAAAATTCGTCCGGGTACCTTCCACTGTGGTGTCCCAATAGCGACAAATTTTTGAAGGCCTCAGACTCTACCAGCTGGTATGGTAAAAGCTGGCGGGCTAAGAGTTCCGTCAAGCCAGCTGTCAGTCGCCGGGCAAGGGGTGACTTTGTGACATTGGCTTCTTATGCTCAAACATGTCCTTGACAGACACCTGACTGTGGGCAGATGAGCAGGAACTGCTGAAGGTGAGAGATGGAGTGGCGGGTGGTTGAGAGGGGGCAGGGAGGACAGCAGTGGTTGACGTGGCTGAAGATGCTGGACCAGGAGGAGCATGGTGGCTTTGAGTTTGTGTGCTGCTTGTACTCATGTGTTGATCCCATAGGCGTTTGTGATGTGAGATCATGTGCCTTCGCCAAAGCAGTTGTACCAAGGTGGGTGTTGGACTTCCCACGACTCAGTTTCTTTTGGCACAGGTTGCAAATGGCATTGCTTTTATCAGAGGCAGACACACAAAAAAAATGCCACACTGCTGAGCTTTGCAGTGACGGCATTCTGGTGGTGGCAGCAGCATGCGTTGACTGGCGTGCTGTCTGGCTGACCCCAGGTGCCGATACATGCTGTCTGACTGTGCCACTAACTCCTTGCGACGACCTCCCTCTGCTTCCAACTCGTCTCCTCATTCTCTCTGTCTCCCCTTCTGAACTTTCCCCCTCTTCTTCTCTTCGAGCAGGCACCCACGTGGCATCCGTGGACACATCGTCATCATCAACCGCTTCACTTGTATCTGACACCTCAGCAAAGGAAGCAGCAGCGGGTACAACATCATCATCATCATCATCACACTGTACGTCCATGTGTGTAATCCTGCCTGACTGAGACATATCCCCGTAATCTACATCATCTGTAGTGATGAGCGGCAGGTGCCATATTCGATTTCGACGAAATTCGCGAATATTCGAATGAATATTCGTTTCGTATTCGTCGAAATCGAATATTCGTCATTTTTTCTAGTTATCGCGATTAAAATGCGATTTAAATAATCGCATATTGCGATTTGTACTTAAGGCTACTTTCCTATTGGTTTCATATCTAGAATTAGCGAGGATGACGAATATGACGAATGTATTCGTCATATTCCTCAAAACGAAGATAACGAAGTATTCTACATCTTCGTTTTAGCAACCTATTCGTCAACCTCGCTAATTCTAGCAATCAAATAGGAAGGTTGACTATAGAGACAGCTGTGTTAAATTAGCTATGCGATTTTTTTTTTTAATACAATAATTATATTACTTGATATGATAATATTATTATAAGTATTCTATTTATTAAAAAAAAAAAAATCGCATAGCAATTTAACTACAGCTGTCTGGTAAGTCAACCTTCCTATTTGATTGCTAGAATTAGCGAATAGCGAAGTTGACGATGACGAGACGAATAGGTAGCTAAAGCGAAGATGTAGAATACTTCGTTATCTTCGTTTTGAGGAATATGACGAATACATTCGTCATATTACGCTATTCGCTAATTCTACCAAGCCAACCATAACTTCTGTGCTCATGGAGCGTCCCCATCACCATGGGAACGTCTCCATATACTAAAATGTACTGTCGGATTTGAGGAATTACGTTGAAATCGCAATGCGATTAATTCAAGTTATATTAATCGCATTGCGATTTCAACTTAGAGCTGGGTTTATAATGGGTCAGCTTGCTAGAATTAACGAAGTTAACGAATATGGAATATAGCAGCAGTGCTAAGTTGAAATCGCAATGCGATTAATTTAACTTAAAGTATTCAGCATTGCGATTTCAACTTAGCACTGCTAGTGCATAGCTATATATTCCATATTCGTTAATTCTAGCCTATGTAAGATAGCAGTGCTAAGTTGTAATCGCAATGCGATTAATATAACTTGAATTAATCGCATTGCGATTTCAACGTAATTCCTCAAATCCGACAGTACATTTTAGTATATAGAGATTTTCCCATGGAAGGGGACGCTCCATGAGCACGGAAGTCGGCAGAAGCGGCAACGGGCACTGACTGGAGCAGCCAGGAAGCCAGGAATCCTCATGACAGGTAAGAACTACTTTTGGGAAGTGGGAAAGAAAAAAATATAACTAAAAAAAAAAAAAAAAAAACGAATATTCGAAATAGCGAATTTATAGCGCTATATTCGAAATATTCGCGAATTAGCGAAGTGCCGATATTCGCTAAAAAAATTCGCTTTTCGAATATTCGCGCTCAACACTAATCATCTGGCAATAATGGTTGCGCATCACTAATTGCATCCAACTGATGTGTAAATAACTCCTCTGACGGATCAAGTGAAGCGGCTGTGGTGGTAGTGGTGGTGGTGGCGACGGGCGGGTGCGTGGTAACTTGAGAGCAGGTGACCGAAGCTGAGCTGGAGGAGGATGGTGCGTCAAGGTTCTTAGCGGAAGCTGTTGAAGATTGGGTGTCCTGTCTAAGCCAGTCAACTACGTCCTCTGAATTTTTCGGGTTCAGGGTACGTGGCCTCTGAAAACTGGGCATTATTCCAGGGACAGTGGAAATCACAGCACCACGACCACGACGGCCCCTGCGAGGTGGCCTGCCTCTGCCTGTCATTTTTTTAGATAAGTGGTACTACGCGTGCTAGGTACTGTGCCACCCGGTATGAGTGGTTGGCACTGGCAGTGGGCACACTACAGTCTGTGGAAGTGGGCCTGACACACACTGGCAGCAGGCAAGCAACTGAATTTAGACTACTGTCTAAAAATTAAATGCCTTATTTATCGGCAAGCTACTGTGCCACCCGGTATCAGTGGTTGGCACTGGCAGTGGGCACACTACAGTCAGTGGAAGAGGGCCTGACACACACTGGCAGCAGGCAAGCAACTGAATTTAGACTACTGTCTAAAAATTAAATGCCTTATTTATCGGCAAGCTACTGTGCCACCCGGTATCAGTGGTTGGCACTGGCAGTGGGCACACTACAGTCAGTGGAAGAGGGCCTGACACACACTGGCAGCAGGCAAGCAACTGAATTTAGACTACTGTCTAAAAATTAAATGCCTTATTTATCGGCAAGCTACTGTGCCACCCGGTATCAGTGGTTGGCACTGGCAGTGGGCACACTACAGTCAGTGGAAGCGGGCCTGACACACACTGGCAGCAGGCAAGCAACTGAATTTAGACTACTGTCTAAAAATTAAATGCCTTATTTATCGGCAAGCTACTGTGCCACCCGGTATCAGTGGTTGGCACTGGCAGTGGGCACACTACAGTCAGTGGAAGAGGGCCTGACACACACTGGCAGCAGGCAAGCAACTGAATTTAGACTACTGTCTAAAAATTAAATGCCTAATTTATCGGCAAGCTACTGTGCCACCCGGTATCAGTGGTTGGCACTGGCAGTGGGCACACTACAGTCAGTGGAAGAGGGCCTGACACACACTGGCAGCAGGCAAGCAACTGAATTTAGACTACTGTCTAAAATTAAATGCCTTATTTATCGGCAAGCTACTGTGCCACCCGGTATCAGTGGTTGGCACTGGCAGTGGGCACACTACAGTCAGTGGAAGTGGGCCTGACACACACTGGCAGGCAACTAACCTTAGATTAAAGTGTAAAAATGAAGTGCCTTTTTTTAAGCAAAGTCCTGTGCCACACGGGATGACAGGGGTGGGCACTGGCAGTGGGCACACTACAGTCAGTTGAAGTCGGCCTGACACACACTAGCAGCAGGCAAGCAGCTGAAATTACACTAAAGTGTAAAAATTAAATGCCTTTTTATGCAAAGTCCTGTGCCAGCCGGTATGAGTGGTGGGCACTGGCAGTGGGCACACTACAGTCAGTGGAAGTCAGCCTGACACACACTGGCAGGCAACTAACCTTAGATTAAAGTGTAAAAATTAAGTGCCTTATTTTTAAGCAAAGTCCTGTGCCACACGGGATGACAGGGGTGGGCACTGGCAGTGGGCAAACTACAGTCAGTTGAAGTCGGCCTGACACACACTAGCAGCAGGCAAGCAGCTGAAATTACACTAAAGTGTAAAAATGAAATGCCTTTTTATGCAAAGTCCTGTGCCAGCCGGTATGAGTGGTGGGCACTGGCAGTGGGCACACTACAGTCAGTGGAAGTCAGCCTGACACACACTGGCAGGCAACTAACTTTAGATTAAAGTGTAAAAATTAAGTGCCTTTTTTAAGCAAAGTCCTGTGCCACACGGGATGACAGGGGTGGGCACTGGCAGTGGGCACACTACAGTCAGTTGAAGTCGGCCTGACACACACTGGCAGCAGGCAAGCAGCTGAAATTACACTAAAGTGTAAAAATTAAATGCCTTATTTATGCAAAGTCCTGTGCCAGCCGGTATCAGTGGTGGACACTGGCAGTGGGCACACTACAGTCAGTGGAAGTCAGGCCTGACACACACTGGCAGGCAACTAACCTTAGATTAAAGTGTAAAAATTAAGTGCCTTTTTTTAAGCAAAGTCCTGTGCCACACGGGATGACAGGGGTGGGCACTGGCAGTGGGCACACTACAGTCAGTTGAAGTCGGCCTGACACACACTAGCAGCAGGCAAGCAGCTGAAATTACACTAAAGTGTAAAAATTAAATGCCTTTTTATGCAAAGTCCTGTGCCAGCCGGTATGAGTGGTGGGCACTGGCAGTGGGCACACTACAGTCAGTGGAAGTCAGCCTGACACACACTGGCAGGCAACTAACCTTAGATTAAAGTGTAAAAATTAAGTGCCTTTTTTTTAAGCAAAGTCCTGTGCCACACGGGATGACAGGGGTGGGCACTGGCAGTGGGCACACTACAGTCAGTTGAAGTCGGCCTGACACACACTAGCAGCAGGCAAGCAGCTGAAATTACACTAAAGTGTAAAAATGAAATGCCTTTTTATGCAAAGTCCTGTGCCAGCCGGTATGAGTGGTGGGCACTGGCAGTGGGCACACTACAGTCAGTGGAAGTCAGCCTGACACACACTGGCAGGCAACTAACTTTAGATTAAAGTGTAAAAATTAAGTGCCTTTTTTTAAGCAAAGTCCTGTGCCACACGGGATGACAGGGGTGGGCACTGGCAGTGGGCACACTACAGTCAGTTGAAGTCGGCCTGACACACACTAGCAGCAGGCAAGCAGCTGAAATTACACTAAAGTGTAAAAATTAAATGCCTTTTTATGCAAAGTCCTGTGCCAGCCGGTATGAGTGGTGGACACTGGCAGTGGGCACACTACAGTCAGTGGAAGTCAGCCTGACACACACTGGCAGGCAACTAACCTTAGATTAAAGTGTAAAAATTAAGTGCCTTTTTTTAAGCAAAGTCCTGTGCCACACGGGATGACAGGGGTGGGCACTGGCAGTGGGCACACTACAGTCAGTTGAAGTCGGCCTGACACACACTAGCAGCAGGCAAGCAGTTGAAATTACACTAAAGTGTAAAAATGAAATGCCTTTTTTATGCAAAGTCCTGTGCCAGCCGGTATGAGTGGTGGACACTGGCAGTGGGCACACTACAGTCAGTGGAAGTCAGCCTGACACACACTGGCAGGCAACTAACCTTAGATTAAAGTGTAAAAATTAAGTGCCTTTTTTTTAAGCAAAGTCCTGTGCCACACGGGATGACAGGGGTGGGCACTGGCAGTGGGCACACTACAGTCAGTTGAATATGTAGAAAGAAGACCGGCACTCGCTGTAGATTTGCAGAATAGGATTTATTCCAGTCACTTATTGAGTCATAGTGACGCGTTTCAGCACTAACATGTGCTTTCTTCAGACTACATTTAAACATCCTACCATTGTGCCTTAAATACATTATCAGGATAACAACGGAACTGACGTCATACGATGTATAGCTCCTCCCACTTAGAGGCCGATACCGAAACAGATGTGGAAACCATTTAACATAGGGACCAATGGAAAGCGGGGAAAGTTCAAGTCCGCTAAAAGTGAAACATAATTAAAGATGTCAATAGTAAGCAAACATCATAGTTATAATTGTAATTATTATTACATAAATCCGGTAATATTGTAATCTCTATTGAGACCTCTTGGTTCCACCGTCTGTAGTCGGTGGATCCAGTATGCTTCTCTCTTCAGTAGTAGTTTATTTCTGTCCCCACCACGGCGTGGCAGTGAAACACTTTCTATGACCTGAAAGCGTAGTTGGGATATTGCATGTCTTTTTTCGTGAAAATGGTGCGGTATTGGAAGTAACAAGTTCTCAGTGCGGATGGTAGATTTGTGTTTACTGAGTCTGTCCTTCATTCGCATAGAGGTTTCCCCTACATAGAGTAGGCCACAGGGACATTTGAGTACGTAAATAACGTATTTACTATCACATGTGAACATGCCCCTGATTGGGATCTGTTCCCCTGAGTGAGGGTGATTTAGATAGGCACCTTTAATTACGCTGGAGCAATTAACACATCCCAGGCACGGGAATGTGCCCTGACGTTGAGTGGTCAGTGTAGTCTGTCTGAAGCCAGGTTTATTAGTGCCAATGTCGGCTCTAATAATCTTGTCGCGGATATTTTCCGCTCTCTTGAAACACATCATCGGGGAGTTCTGGAATTCCTCAATTTGAGGATATGACCTGGAGACTATGTGCCAGTGTTTATTCACGATGCCCCTGATTTTTTGTGTCCATGGATGATATTTTACCACTAATGGAATACGTGGTGGTTTATTGGTTTTCTGTGCCTGTGGATTATCAAGTTTGTTTCTTTGTGTTTCTAATAAATGTTTGGGATAACCTCTATTCAGGAACTTGTTAGTCATTTCTGTCATTCTAACTTGGCAGGTATCTGGGTCAGTTACGATCCTTTTTACCCGTTGGAACTGTGAAAAAGGGATGGATTTTTTTGTCGCTGGGGGGTGGCTGCTTGTATAGGTAAGCAGACTATTACGATCAGTTTCTTTAGTAAATAGGTCTGTGTGAACAGTGCCATCCTCGTTGCGTATCACCCATGTGTCAAGAAAAGCTATTTTGCAATGATCAAACTGCATGGTAAACTGTAATTCACCCCAAATGGAGTTAAGGTAGTGATTGAATTCCGTGAGGGATCGAACGTCGCCCGCTAAGCGCAAAACACGTCATCAATAAATCGACGCCAAAATATACAATGTTTAAAAAATAATGAGTTAGAATAGATAAATTCGTTCTCAAAGGACGACATGTAACTATTTGCGTAGGGCGGTGCGACGTTCGATCCCATCGCGGTCCCGCGGCACTGTTGAAAAAACGTGTCTTGGAATAGAAAATAATTTTTCTCAAGTACAATACCCAAGAGCGTCAGAAAAAATTCTTTTTGAGGTATGGTGTGATTGCTGGTATTAAGTAGTCTAGAAGCTGCTTCCAGACCTTTTTCATGAGTGATGGAAGTATAGAGACTGCATACGTCAAATGTAACAAGTATGCAGTCTCCATCCATTTTGAGGGGGCGGACCTCAGACAAAAAATGTCCTGTGTCCCGTATGTAGGAAGGAGACTGTGTTGTCAAAGGTGTCAGGATTTTCTCCAAGAAGATAGCTGGAGGAGAGAGGATGGAGTCTGAGGAAGCCACAATAGGGCGTCCCGGTGGTCTTGTCATTGATTTATGCACTTTAGGAAGCGTATAAAACACCGGCGTAATTGGATGCTGATTAATTAAAAATTCACTTAATTTGTTATCAATGATTCCATCCTCTTTGGCCTCCATCACTATCTTTTGTAATGTGTCCTTGATTGAAAAAACGGGATCGAAGTCCAAGATTTTATATGTGAGGGTGTCATTTAACTGGCTCATGATCTCTTTAATGTAGTATTCTTTGTCCAGGACCACCAGTGCTCCCCCCTTATCAGCTGGTTTGAATATGAGAGATTTGTCGTCAAGTAGATGATTTAATGCATGTTTCTCTTCTGAAGTGAGATTATGCCTTATATGTAGATCCCCTTGTCTACACTGTTGCAATAGATAATTGACATCTCGCTGCACTAGATTGGCAAATGTTTCTACTGGATGATATATTCTGGGTGGTGTAAAGTTACTTTTAACTCTTAATGAAAATTGTTTCAATGTTAATTGGTCAGAATATATATCGGAGTCAATCCGATCCCTATCAGTATCGCTTTTAGTATTATCAAAATGTGCTTTGAGACGTATATTGCGGAAAAACCTCTGGAGATCAATGTCCAAAGAGAAGGTGTCCAGCGTCCCAGTGGGACTGAAGGATAATCCCTTCTTCAACAAATTCAGTTGTGCAGGACTTAATGTTTTACTTGATAAGTTCAATACTAAGTTCTGTGCTGTACCTGCGATCGCGTCATCCTCGGTGCGTCCGCTTCTCCGATGATGGCGGCCGGCTCTCCTGGTGTTGCCTTTCTTTTGCCGCGGCGCTTGTCTAAAAAACGAGTTGACGTTCCAACCGAGGTATCGCTGCCAGAACCGGAGGACGCAGAGCCTGTTCTGTGGTCTCTTGTATGCGAGAAGGGGATAGCTGTTCCGGACTTGTCCTGCCATCTGTAGACCCGCTGCGATGAATAATCCTCCACATCTCGGAGGAACTTGGAGCGCTTGGTTGCTTCTATCTTGATCCTCAGGTCTCTGCATTGTTTTTCCGTTTTCTCCTGCAATGAGGTTAGGTCTTCTGTTTTGAGGCAATCTCTCAGTTGTTCTTCGGCTGTAGTGATCTGGGCTTTGCATTCTTCGATGGCAGTGTTCAAGTATTCCACGGTAAGAACTATTAGGTCCAGTGAGCATTTATTTAAAATATTCGAAAAACGAGTGCAATATTCCAAATTGTTGCCAAAAAATGTCGGTCTTAGTTTCACCCTCAGGCCGCGTGGGATTCTCTGGGTGCGGTGGTATTCAGCTAGAGTTGCGGCATGCAATTCTAGCGCAACTAGGTGTTTACTTTCTTTGATCAGGTTCCTGCTTTTCAGCTCACTTGTGGGAATCTGAAGGAAGTCGGTCGAGGCTGTTACTTGTGACACAATATCACGAGCCTCATTTTCTGTATAAGCAAAGGTGGTCATTGAGGAAGGATGATGGCGTGCTCGGACCCAAAAAGCCAGTACAATATTGTAGAATTGCTCCAGCGTAATTAAAGGTGCCTATTTAAATCACCCTCACTCAGGTGAACAGATCCCAATTAGGGGCATGTTCACATGTGATAGTAAATACGTCATTTACGTACTCAAATGTCCCTGTGGCCTACTTTATGTAGGGGAAACCTCTATGCGGATGAAGGACAGACTCAGTAAACACAAATCTACCATCCGCACTGAGAACTTGTTACTTCCAATACCGCACCATTTTCACGAAAAAAGACATGCAATATCCCAACTACGCTTTCAGGTCATAGAAAGTGTTTCACTGCCACGCCGTGGTGGGGACAGAAATAAACTACTACTGAAGAGAGAAGCATACTGGATCCACCGACTACAGACGGTGGAACCAAGAGGTCTCAATAGAGATTACAATATTACGGATTTATGTAATAATAATTACAATTATAACTATGATGTTTGCTTACTATTGACATCTTTAATTATGTTTCACTTTTAGCGGACTTGAACTTTCCCCGCTTTCCATTGGTCCCTATGTTAAATGGTTTCCACATCTGTTTCGGTATCGGCCTCTAAGTGTGAGGAGCTATACATCGTATGACGTCAGTTCCGTTGTTATCCTGATAATGTATTTAAGGCACAATGGTAGGATGTTCAAATGTAGTCTGAAGAAAGCACATGTTAGTGCTGAAACGCGTCACTATGACTCAATAAGTGACTGGAATAAATCCTATTCTGCAAATCTACAGCGAGTGCCGGTCTTCTTTCTACATATTTGTTCGTTGGGATGCCCGCCCGCTGACACGCGCACCGCCATCATCCAACGCAGTGCCGGCCATTTTCTACAATACAGTCAGTTGAAGTCGGCCTGACACACACTAGCAGCAGGCAAGCAGCTGAAATTACACTAAAGTGTAAAAATTAAATGCCTTTTTTATGCAAAGTCCTGTGCCAGCCGGTATGAGTGGTGGACACTGGCAGTGGGCACACTACAGTCAGTGGAAGTCGGCCTGACACACACTAGCAGCAGGCAAGCAGCTGAAATTACACTAAAGTGTAAAAATTAAATGCCTTTTTATGCAAAGTCCTGTGCCAGCCGGTATGAGTGGTGGACACTGGCAGTGGGCACACTACAGTCAGTGGAAGTCGGCCTGACACACACTAGCAGCAGGCAAGCAGCTGAAATTACACTAAAGTGTAAAAATTAAATGCCTTTTTTATGCAAAGTCCTGTGCCAGCCGGTATGAGTGGTGGGCACTGGCAGTGGGCACACTACAGTCAGTGGAAGTAAGCCTGACACACACTGGCAGGCAACTAACCTTAGATGAAAGTGTAAAAATTAAGTGCCTTTTTTTTAAGCAAAGTCCTGTGCCACACGGGATGACAGGGGTGGGCACTGGCAGTGGGCACACTACAGTCAGTTGAAGTCAGCCTGACACACACTGGCAGGCAACTAACCTTAGATTAAAGTGTAAAAATTAAGTGCCTTTTTTAAGCAAAGTCCTGTGCCACACGGGATGACAGGGGTGGGCACTGGCAGTGGGCACACTACAGTCAGTTGAAGTCGGCCTGACACACACTAGCAGCAGGCAAGCAGCTGAAATTACACTAAAGTGTAAAAATGAAATGCCTTTTTATGCAAAGTCCTGTGCCAGCCGGTATGAGTGGTGGGCACTGGCAGTGGGCACACTACAGTCAGTGGAAGTCAGCCTGACACACACTGGCAGGCAACTAACCTTAGATTAAAGTGTAAAAATTAAGTGCCTTTTTTTTAAGCAAAGTCCTGTGCCACACGGGATGACAGGGGTGGGCACTGGCAGTGGGCACACTACAGTCAGTTGAAGTCGGCCTGAAACACACTAGCAGCAGGCAAGCAGCTGAAATTACACTAAAGTGTAAAAATTAAATTCCTTTTTTATGCAAAGTCCTGTGCCAGCCGGTATGAGTGGTGGACACTGGCAGTGGGCACACTACAGTCAGTGGAAGTCAGCCTGACACACACTGGCAGGCAACTAACCTTAGATTAAAGTGTAAAAATTAAGTGCCTTTTTTTTAAGCAAAGTCCTGTGCCACACGGGATGACAGGGGTGGGCACTGGCAGTGGGCACACTACAGTCGGTTGAAGTCGGCCTGACACACACTAGCAGCAGGCAAGCAGCTGAAATTACACTAAAGTGTAAAAATTAAATGCCTTTTTTATGCAAAGTCCTGTGCCAGCCGGTATGAGTGGTGGACACTGGCAGTGGGCACACTACAGTCACTGGAAGTCAGCCTGACACACACTGGCAGGCAACTAACCTTAGATTAAAGTGTAAAAATTAAATGCCTTTTTTTGATGCAAAGTCCTGTACCACACGGAATGACAGGGGTGGGCACTGGCAGTGGGCACACTACAGTCTGTGGGCCTGCAGCTCCTCACACACAGGCAGGCCAGGCAACTGCAATATGTATATAAAGGAAAAAAAAAGCAGACTAATGTTGCAGCCCTAAAAAGGGCTTTTTGGGGTGCTGTCAGGACGCTGTCCTTACAGCAGAGATCAGATGAGTCTTTCAGGACTGGAGTGGACACTGAATTCACTAGCCTAGCTATCAATTTCCCAATTAAATCAGCAGCTACTACACTCTCCTTCCTCTCACTAAGACTGCAGCTTCAGAATGAATCTAAAATGGATGCTGTGCAGGCGGTGGGAGGGTCTGGGTGGCAGGGTATGCTGCTGATTGGCTGGAATGTGTCTGCTGACTGTGAGGTACAGGGTCAAAGTTTGCTCAATGATGATGTATAGGGGGCGGACCGAACATCGCATATGTTCGCCCGGCAGAGGCGAACGCGAACAAGCTATGTTCGCCGGGAACTGTTCGCCGGCGGATAGTTCGGGCCATCTCTACCCATGACAGATCTTACAAACAGAAAGCCAAAACGCGAGTGTGAAAGTAGACTTAGCTCTGCACAGACTTGTCTGGCTGGTAAACTGAGTTCCTGGACAGTTGTACTGGACAATATCACTATTTCAAATATGCATTCCAAGACTTTTCTATCCTCTAGATAGGTCATCAGTATCTGATCGGTAGGGGTCTGCCAATCATCTGTTTTAGAGAGCACCAATGCTCGCAGTAGCCCCATAGCCTTCTCTCAGCTCACCAAGCACAGCACTGTCCATGTGATGTCACATGGCCTAGCCCTAGGCTAAGCTGCAAGAAGGCTCCCAGAGAATAGGTCATCGGTAGAAAAGTCTCGGAAAACCCATTTAATCTAGCAACAGTCAATTCAAATGAAGAGGCTGGTCACTAATGTTTAGCATGTGGACTGGCACCCTGCCACGTTTCACAGTAATTAAATTGCGGGCAGTGAGCAACTATTCCTTGCCCCATCCAGTATAGGTCAAAAGGGCCTTGTAAGCTTGCCCATGTGGTTCTATGCATGCGTTATACCAAAGTAGTTTCTAATAGTGAGGCTGTAACCATATGGGTTTAGCATCAGTAACTCTTAAATTTCCAATCTTACCCTTGTGGTTACTGACATTTTTATGCCCTCGGCGTGACCTCAGCGTATGCTGTAACACTTTGTGGACAGATGAAGGGGCTACAATTGCCTCTTGCTGGAATATACACCAATTCCTCCCCACAATTTTGCAGAATATTCCTTCCCAAAACTACTGAGGAAAACCCTCGTCATGCACATGCAAACTATTAACCCTTGACACTGTAGTTCAGTGTAACCAATTTACACAGTGGGCTCTTTGTATCCCTGGGACACTATGAGCTGGCCATTGCTGGCAATCATATCTACATCTCTGAGTAGGATGAATAAGCTGGTCTAGCTCCTAAAATTGGTAATATAATGGCAATTGCATCTTAGTCACTTGTGGCAGTGTCACTCCTACTAAACACAGGTCCCTATCTGCAGACCTCTAGGGACTCTGACTACTCTACTTTTATACAGTTTATAACTGATCCGGAACCTTCTTGTGGGATGGGTGAAGCTGGAGAAGCACAGCCTAACTGAAAGAATTTTGAAGTTCATGGCTGCCATAGACTTGTATTATGCCTCAATACATGTTAATGGGAATGACTAAGCTTTATCCAGATGTAAACAACCATCTGACAGAGACAGTCCAAGGTTCACTGCTTTCTTCCAAAACATAGATTTGCATATTACCTTATGGTAACTGGAAAATTACTAGCTTCTCAGTGCACAGGCTGGAAAGTCCCAAAGTCTCTCGGTATTAACTGGCTGTGCATTAACAGTTCCACAGTGATGTGCAAATGCAGTGCAAAAGAGTTTGAGATATTGAAATAAACATATTAATGCAGCTCAACAATATAAAACATTATAAGTGTAAACAATAGCATAAATAGTAGCCATAGTTAACCATACAAAGTAAGCTAAAGTAGCAATTTGATGGCTTAGCATAGTAGCAATAGGGTTAAATGTCCAGATTCCAACCTACTCTTGCTCCAGAACACTACATATGCAGCCATATTACTTTAATGTGCATGAGACCTTCAAAAGGAATGTATACTTTGACTACTGTCTGGGTGTATGTCCCCATTTCATCAACACTTTAGTTTGTATAAAGGTATGTTTTATAGAAAAAAATACATTGTGTTACTCATCTTGTAATAAGTAAAGGTCACTTAAAACAGGCCAAAGATGGGTGCAATTATCGGGGATGAATGTTGGTATGAATGGTCGTTCCCGATATTCAACGCCGCCAACCACAAATGTGAAAACCCTCATTCATCGGGTGATCACGCCTTAGAATTGTATGTGTCATTTTAATCTCATTAACAGCAGATCACCCTGTGTGAAAAGGGATCTGCTGCCAACGAACAAAAAACTGGGGACGAACAACCGTATTATCAAATATTTGGACCCCTAAACAGTGTCGGACTGAGGTACTTAGGGCCCACCAGTGTAACTGATTCTGGGGGCCCACCTTAGGCCTCCTGCACACTAACTTATTTTTTTTCCATGTCTGGACTGTTCACTTCACTTCAATGGGGCCGCAAAAAATATATAAATGACTCAGTGTGCATTCCGTGTCTGTATGACCTCATGGCTGTTCTGCAAAATGATAGAACATGTCCTAATATTGTCGGCTTTACAGACAAGGATGATCTGTTCTACTAGAGGCCGGCTGTTCTGTTCTGTATAATGTGGAATGTACACATCCATGTTTTGCGGATCCGCAATTTGCTGACTGCAAAACATCCAACGGTCATGTTCATGAGCCCTTGCAGTGATAACAGAAATATTAAAGCTGAAGTATGATGGCAGACATTCACAGCAAAATGCACAAACATACATGTGGCAGAATTTACACATATATGGATATCCTGCACTTAGGTCTGTCATAAACAAGACACAAGCAGCGCACACCAATCACTCATTGGACAGCTGTGGGACACAAGACACTTATACATGGCTCACATGCCACTGATCCATATGTCACATGCTGCACATACACCACTCCCACATAGATCATATATAGCACACGCCAATCACATAGGAAAGACGCAATGCACACACCAAGACATTTATGCCTAACCCTATTAAGTGTAGTATGGTTAAAGGGGTTAAAGGGGTTCTCTCACTTCAGCAAATGGCATTTATCAAGTAGAGAAAGTTAATACAAGGCACTTACTAATGTATTGTGATTGTCCATATTCCCTCCTTTCCATCACATTACACACAGCACATATCCGTGGTTTTGACCACTCTGCAATCCATCAGCGGTGGCCGTGCTTGCACACTATAGGTAAAGGTTTTGGCCTAAGCACACTTCCAGCCTTTCCCTATAGTGTATAAGCACGGCCACCACGGCTGGATTACACAGTGGGAATAACCACAGATACCTTCTGTGTAAAATGTGATGGAAAGGAGGCAATATGGACAATCACAATACATTAGTAAGTGCCTTGTATTAACTGCATGATAAATGCCATTTACTGAAGTGAGACAAACACTTTAACCCCTTTAAGCATCAATGTCTGAAAATCTTAACCTCCTCATATTGTACATAATCTACATTATAATTAAAAGGGTTGTCCTACCATAATGACCTATTGCCTATCTACAGGATAAGTGATAAATATCAGATTTCTGGGGTCTGACTGCTGGACCACCCACTAATCATGAAAAAAGGGGTCCTGAGACATTCAATTACATTACTGCCAATCTATGTACACAAGGGTCAAAAGACCACGTTCCCTTGATCATGGTGGTCCCAGCAGTCAGACCTGGACCTTCTCACATTCTAAAAATCTGGCCCAAAAAACTAAAATAGAAATGCTCGCCTGTTAAAGGGCCTGTATCCACTTTTCTAGTTGTCCTCTATCCACAGGATCGGGGATAACTAAGTGATCCATGGGGTCTGAACGCTGGAACCCTCACTGATCCCACTTCTTGATTGAGTGGCAGGTCAAGCATATGCCCTGCCTCTCCATCCATTCTCTATGGGGTAGCCGGAGATGGCGGAGTACAGTGCTGGCTATTTTCAGTGGTCCCAAAGAGAATAAATGGAGCATTTGTGTGGCCTGCCACACCATCAAAAAGGGAGAACAGCACCCATTCCTAGAATCAATGGGGGTCACAGAATCGGATATTATATTTAATATAGTTATGCCCTATGGTGTGGAGGGGATAACTTGTAAACCTGGACAACCCCTTTAAATCCTCCACCACTCCACCACCAGTATCTCTTTACATGGCAGCAGTGATACCTGTAAATACAGAATATCATCACTACCGCTATGTAAACCATACGTGTCAATACTGGAGTACGTGATGCACTGTGCAGAATTTTTAAATCATAAGTCAAACCCCCTTTACAGGTCATAACCTTTAACAAAGCCCAAGCAAAGGTCCTAGAGGAGCAACGGGAGCAAAGGGCACAGACGGAGGGTCATAACTGAAACAGAGGCATTAGGGCACTCCTGAGGAAGGATAAAAATTGGGAATGGATCCTGGAGCAGGGGTAACTGGAGAAGAGGCAATATTAGCAGTGCATTTAGAGTGGGGGCATCTGGAGCTAGGGCATTTATGGGGGTGCACCTAAAGCAGAGGCATTGAGGGGACCTAGAGCAGAGTGCCCCCAATGCCACTCTGAACTCTGCAGAGAGCAGCACACATGCACAGATCTGAGTCTACTATTAACAAATCCCCTAATTCCCCCTTACAGTCTCCTACAGATCACTACTGTCACATACCTGAGAAATCAGTCCAGCACTGCAGAGGAGTTCTCTTCAGCAACCACAGTTTTCTGACAGCAGGGAGAACAGGAGGATGGCCAGACATGTTCTCGCCTCCTTCACTGCCAGCATCCCTGGAAGTTTAGAAGATACTGTGGGGCCTCCTGTACAATTAACACCAGTAGGAGGCTGCATCACTGTGCTATACTGCCACCTAGTGGCTACAATAATTATCACTCCTCAGAAACAAGAGAAATAATTACTCCTCTGTCTTATCTCCGGCCGCAGGACACTGGGGGCCCACCAAGGAATTCCCCACAAGTCCAAGCCTGCCCCTAAACAGTTCTGTGAGACATTATAAATTGCCCATGACATTATACTTTCTTTCCACAGCTGCCATCTTAAATTTAGCTGAAATTGCAATGGGGAAACATATATTTTGCAATCTTGCCTATGGTGTTCACACATTCATTTTGAAATGAATAAAACTCCTCTGAACTGGAAATTATGGTAAATATGGCTCAATTTTTCATAAAGACTCAGCAGCCGTTTTAATGTCATATTAAAAAAGAAATAAAGCTAGAGTGTTTTCACCCCCCAAAAAAAATGCAAGGAAAAGCACATGTTTAGTAGGTTTAAATACAGTTTATGTCTTTTTTTGGGGGCATTTGCAATTTTTTTTTAATAGAGAGATAATCAGCCAGTGGTACAGTGTCAGTGAATTTTGTATCCACCTAATAAATTAAACCCAGTAAAACAGCCAGAAGATAGTGCAGTTCTTACCCTGATGATATAATACAGTAAATTATCTCTGTTCCAATGCTGAGCAGAACCACCACAATGACCTAGAGAAGGAGAGAGAACTTTACAGCATATTTATAGGTAATGAGGAATACTACATTAACGATATTGATAGATAATAAAAGTGTTATGACCAGCGCAATATTCTCCAATAAAAACACCCAGCAGAGAAATATGAGCAGAGTAATGGTGTTCTTTGTATTGCAGAGACAATAAAGGTTAAGAAAAGTTGCTGCCATTCTTGGCCCAGACATGCATTCGCATTTCCCTAAATGCAGACTGATTTCATCCACATTAAACAGCATTTACTCTAATTAGACCTGTATGTGATCAGTCCATTTCTTTTCCTAAGGTTTATTTAATAGAATGGCCACTTTTTGGTTTTCTATGATTCACAGGAAAAAAGGGAATTAGAAAATACAATAGACGGGGTATAATAAAAAAAAAAATCATGTAACTCTAACATGGAGTGAGGGCGCTAAATTTCTCATAATCTTGGACATTAAAGGTGCTTTACTGAAATGTTACTGTAGGCAAAGTGATCTTCACACTACTATTAACAGAAGACTAGTAATATATTAATTTTTTTAACATTCGATTTGGCTCTGATTAGAGTTGAGCGAACTTCTGTTTTAAGTTTGGCGTCCAAAGTTCGGGTTCGGGTTATCCAAGCATCCCGTTATGGATTCCGCTACCACGGACCATAACGGCATTTGGAATCCGTAAGGGGATTCTTCAATGAACCCGAACCATGGACAACATGGAGGACCTGGGGTGACGTCGCCGTCATGTGATCAGTGCAGGGGGCGTGGCTCAGTACTGGATTAGATAAGAGGTGGTAGCTTACGACCTCTAATCCAATCCAGTACTGAGCCACGCCCCCTGCACTGATCACATGACGGTGACGTCACCCCAGGCCCTTCACCCAGTGTTCCAAATGCCGTTATGGTCCGTGGTAGCGGAATCCATAACGGTATGCTTGGATAACCCGAACCCGAACTTTGGAAGCCGAACTTAAAACAGAAGTTCGCTCAACTCTAGCTCTGATTCATCCGAATCGATCGTCTGATTCCCTTCAAATTCGTATGAATTCTGCCCAAACTAAAAGTGCTCTGGAAAAAAATAAATCTCTCTTTCTCCTTGATTCTCCTGAATCAAATCACACAAAATTGGGTAGAATCAGAACTTTTTCAAAAATTCAGGTTGAATTTTAGAATTTATTCACTCATCTCTAGAGAGAACCTTTCAGCTCTTTTGACTGTTTTTGTAAATTCTTCATAAAATAACAATTCTGGAGCGTATTTTCTTAAAACTCCTTGTGACATCCTTTGTAATTCCACCTGTCTAGGGCTGCTTTCACACTAGCATTAATATTTTCCGGTATTGAGATCCGTCATAGGGTCTCAATACCAGTAAATAAAAACGCTTCCCTTTTGTCCCAATTCATTGTCAATGGGGACAAAACATAACTGAACAGAACGGAGCGCTCCAAAATGCATTCTGTTCTGTTTTCATACCAGAGAGCAAACCACAGCATGCTGCGGTTTGCCTTCCATCCTCGGATGCGGAGCAAGATGGATCCGTCATGACCCACAATCAATGGGACAGATTCGTTTTCTCTGACACAATAGAAAACGGATGCGTCCCCCATTGACTTTCAATGGAGTTCATGACGGATCCATCTTGGCTATGTTAAAGATAATACAACCGGATCCGTTCATAACGAATGCAGATGGTTGTATTATCAGTAACGGAAGCGTTTTTGCTGAACCCTGCCGAATGCAGCAAAAGTGCTCATGTGAAAGTAGCCTAAATTATTAACTAGGTTTCACCATTGCAAAAGGGGAGTATGTCCCAGTACAGTCTGATTGATCAGTGTGAGATATTCACACGGCTAAAATCCACAGCAAAATAATCTGTAGTAGATCAGTAACTGAAAGCAGGTCATTTTTAGTGGCAGATTTGCAATTTGATGGTCATTTTAGTTGAGTTTTATAACTGTTTTAGAGGAGTTTTTGAGTGAGGTTCTTCAGTTTCCGTATCGACTATGGATTCCACAATCAAATTTTTCTTCAATGAAGTACATACCTGGTGACACTCCCAAATTTGCAGGGAATGTCCATCATTTTCAGAGACAGCCAAGGCAAATTTGAACTGTCTCGGACTAAAAATGGATGATGGTTATGTAAACCACACCTATAAGTGGCCTGGGATGTAAAGGGGTGTTCCTGGGTGGGTTATACGTGCCCTGCATTTACCAACTATGATGTTGGTAAGCATGAAAGTAACATGTCACCTCTCAAGCATTTTTCAAATCAGCTACTGAAATAAACTCTGCAGTGTGTACATGATATGCGCATGGTTGAGATTTTTGACATCAATGGGAAACTGTTCATGGAGTTTTGAATGCTGAATTAACAGCAGAAAACATACTTTTTGTGATGCTGAAGCAGAGGCAGAATTTAGCCCAGTGAACATAGCCTTAGATTTTGTAGGGACACACTCCCTACTAATAACATATGCAACAGAGGCGCGGTTCGCAAGGCGTCCCTTTAAGATGAGATAAGTGTTTTGTGACGCCAGTTGCAATAAAGCAATAACGGAACAGAGTCCCTTTAAGAAATGGTGTTGGTTTTCAGGTGTAGGAATGGTTGAGTGGTATAGGGTGGTCTATAATGTCCCTTAATGTTTTGTGCACGTGTCACGGTGCCCCTACCTGGATACGTTGGAACGTTGGTGTTGGCTCTGAAGCAGACAAAGGGGGTAGTTGAATTGTGGGATGAATCCAGACCAGACCTTGTGATGAAGTTCAATAACAGCTTTACTTTGCATAAACGTTTCTCCAAACAGTTTACAGACTTTGTCTTGGTCCCAGCAGGCTTTAGCATTAAACTCTCGCATGGCAAACAAACTTTACTCTAATACATTGGTTGCTCTCTGGCTATGCTGTGCTGACAGGCTGACTAAATAACTTTACTTTTGCTGTATGCTGCAACTTCTCTCTTTGTAGTCTGACTCTAGCTTAATCCAGTGAACTTTTCCTCCTGGCTCCTGAGGCTCCAAGCTGTGGCCCCTATATCCAGCAAAGCTTAGGGTGCTCTATCTGGCTTACTTTGCTTGGCTGGGGCACGTCCAGCAGGGACTTGCACCTACTACACACCCTTCCGCTAGCTGGGGGTGTACTAGACTAACCTCTAACTAACTAGTCCCCTCCCCTCCTTAGAGGGAGAGTTAGAATGGAAAGAAGGGTTCCATTCTCTTTACTGGTAGCTCTGCCATGCTGCCTGCCACCTACTGAAGAACCAGGTAAATTACATAATAACATAACAGTTACAAGAAATAGGAATGCACATTGTGAAGGACTTGGAATAAATACACAGATGACATGACACTAGCCCATTAGAGATAGTAGCGGGGTGCAGAAGTGGTAATGCCATTCTGGGGCATTACACATCTAGTTGTCAATTTATTCATAAGATTTTAGGAGAAATAACAGAGGAACAACACAATGTGAAAATCTAAGAAAAGATGTCCCAGATTTGCCCCAGATGTGTTATATTATAAAATGTCCAGCTTTAAACACCAGTTTTTGTGCTCCTGGATGCCTGTATGTACCACTTGGGGGAGCTCATTGGATACAGATACTTATACAGCTCCCACTGAACTTGTCTGTATGTAGAAAGTTTGCCTTAGTGGCAGCTGCAGGTAAACAGAATTACAGTCATCACAGTAGCAAAGTAAGGAGTTGAGTGCTGGGATCCCTCTGTCTATGCTGAACATGAGGGGAGATTTATCAAAGCAGGTGTAAGTTAGAAGTGGCATAGTTGCTCATAGCAACTAATCGGATTCTACCTTCAAATTTCCAGAGGACCTCTGAGAAATGTAAGGTGGAATTTAATTGGTTGCTATTGGCAACAAAGGCAGTTTTCCTTTACGCCAGTTTTGATAAATCTTCCCCAATGTGTCTAAACCATTTTTTTGGAAGAGGAGCAAGCTTTCAATTTAGGCCTCTTTTACATTTACGTTGTGAAGATCCGGCGTGCACTTCGGAAATGCCGCCGGATCCGTCACAACGCAAGACAACTGAAAGCATATTGAAGACTGATCAGTCTTCAATATGCTTTCAGGTAACCATGGCAGCCAGGTCGCTACTAAAGTCCCCCGCTGCCATGGAAAAGAAGCGCAGAGCCGGGGGAGAAGCTACATACATTCCGTGCAGCGGCCGGGGCGCTCCTCGATGATGTCCCCGGGTCCCTGTGTCGCATGGATCACATAGCTATGCTATGTGAGCAATGTGCCGTACGATCCATACGGCGCATTGCTCACATAGCATAGCTATGTGAACCATGCAACGCAGGGACCCGGTGATGTCATCGAGGAGCGCCCCGGCCGCCGCACGAAAGGTAAATAGCTTCTCCTCCGGCTCCCTGCTGCTTTTCCATGGCAGCCGGGACTTTAGCAGCGTCCTGGCTGCCATGGTTACCATTCATTAAAGCTAAATGTCGGATCCGGCGATGCTTCGAAACGACGTTTAGCTTAAAGTCAGATCCGGATTAATGCTTTTCAATGGGCATTAATTCCGGATCCATCCTTGCGGCATGTCTTCAGGTTTTTTGGCCGGAGGAAAATCCGCAGCATGCTGCGGATTTTGCTACGGCCAAAAAACGTGTCAGTACTGAACTGAAGACATCCTGATGCATCCTGAACGGATTTCTCTCCATTCAGGATGCATTAGGATAATCCTGATCAGTATCTTTCCATCCTAGAGCCCCGAGGACGGAACTCTAGGACGGAAAGAAAAAACGCTGATGTGAAAGGGGCCTTACACATGTGTTTTTAGTCTAGTGCCGTTTATCTCATTAAAGGGGAAGGATTCAGCCTACTCAAGCTAAACATATCCTAGATATCCTAAAAGTTCTATTGAGGTCTGAATCAAATTTACCTAAATTAAAAGTGCTCCAATTGACCTAGTATTTCCTCTCTTATGTTTTTCTTTTTTTTCTTTCTTTATTTTTCTCTTTCCCTCTCCCTTTAAGCTCTCTAATTCAATGACAGCAATTGTAAATAATATCAGTGTAACACTGACATATGTAGCTGTGGGTAAATGCATGGTTGAGGGTGTTAACAAACAGCCAGTTTAACCCCTTAAGGACCCGCGCCATACATGTATGGTGCTAGTGGACGTGACTTAAGGACTAGTGGCATACATGTACGGCGGGCTGATCGGGCAGGTGCAGGAGCTGCACCCGCCCGATCAGCGGCAGGGGTCTGGCTGTCAGTGAAAACACAGATGCCGGTGTAATAACCTCTTGTATGCCCCGGTCAAAGCTGACCGCAGCATGCACTGGGTTTGCGGAAAGTACGGGTGCCCCCCACTTCCCCATCAGGTCCCCATGCTGCTACAGGGACCCGATGGCAGAGAAGGCAAGCCCGATGCCTTTCATAGGCATCGGGGCTTGCCTTCTTTGGAAGCCTGTGAGATCCAGCTCTTAGGCTGGGTCTCACAGGCAGGCTGTCGGTATACAAGCTGACAGCCAATGCATTATAATACACAATGTATTAATGTATTGCAGAGGGGATCAGAACTTAGAAGTTGAAGTCCCAGAGTTGGACGAAAGAAAAGTAAAAAAGTAAAAAAAAAAAAAAAAAAGGGGTTTCATATTAAAAAATTAAGTTTAAAGTTAAAAAAAAATTTATATTGTCGTGTCCGTAACAACCTGCTCTATAGAAATAGCACATGATCTAACCTGTCAGATGAACGTTGTAAATAACAAAAAAAAAAAAAAAGTTTTTTTGTTATCTTGCCTCACAAAAAGTGTAATATAGAGCAACCAAAAATCATATGTACCCTAAAATAATACTAACAAAACTGACACGTTATCCCGTAGTTTCTAAATGGGGTCACTTTTTTGGAGTTTCTACTCTAGAGGTGCATCAGGAGGTCTTCAAATGTGATATGGCAACCTAAAAATTATCCCAGTGAAATCTGCCTTCCAAAAACCATATGGCATTCCTTTCCTTCTGCGCCCTACCGTGTGCCCGTATAGCAGTTTACAGCCACATATGGGGTTTTTCTGTAAACTACAGAATTGAGTTTTGTTTGGCTGTTAACCCTCCCTATGTTAGTGGAAAAAATGGATTAAAATGGAAAATCTGCCAAAAAAGTGAAATTCAAAAATGTCATCTACCTTTTCCTTTAATTCTTGTGAATTACCTAAAGGGTTAACAAAGTTTATAAAATCAGCTTTGGATATCTTAAGGGGTGTTGTTTCTAAACTGGGGTCATTTTTGGGTGGTTTCTATTATGTAAGCCTCACAAAGTGACTTCAGACCTGAACTGGTCCTTAAAAAGTGGGTTTTGGAAATTGAAAAAATTCAAGATTTGCTTCTAAACTTTCTAAGCATTTTAATCTCCCCAAAAAGTAAAATGACATTCACAAAATGATCCAAACATAAAGTAGACATATGGGAAATGTAAAGTAATAACTATTATATGAGGTATCAGTATCTGTTTCAAAAGCAGAGAAATCTAAATTTGGATAGTTGCGAATTGTTCACAATTTTTTTTGTAAATTTTGTATTTGAAATTTACCACTTTCGTAAAGTAAAATGTGTCACGAGAAAACAGTCTCAGAATGGCTTGAATAAGTAAAAGCGTTCAAAAGTTATTACCACATAAAGTGACACGTCAAATTTCCAAAAAAAGTCCTGGTCCTTAAGGTGAAAAATGGCAGGGTCCTGAAGGGGTTGAAAACAGACTGTGCCATCGAATTTGTTATGATTTTGTGAAATTAAAAAAATTTCATAAATGATCTCTGGGCTGATGGGAGTTCAGCTTGCACACAAGCTAATTGCCGGTCGTGAATCGTTTTCTCATTGCCACACATTCAGATATGGATGTCTAATGATGCAGCAGAGGACAAGGTGGAGGAGGAGGATGCTGACAAGGAAACTATACTGGTTGGGGATGCCGCCTTGCTGTCACAAAGAAGACCGGGAGAAGGAGAACAGACTTTTTTATATTGCTGGTCAGTTATGTTTTCCGACAGTATCCAATCATGCCACCTGATGTGCTGCAATAGAGTCCTGGTATTTATGTTTGTGTTGTCAACATGAAATTACAATGTAAGCTACAGGCACCATGTTGTAGAGCAGGAGGAGATGATCAGATTGCTTTTTTAAGGGAAAAGATTCAGTACAACTTCTTGTTCATTTATTTAAATTCCTGCCCATTCTGGGCTTTGAAGTCAAGGAGGTTTTGAGTGCCGGCCCTGTATAGAAAAAGCACCATATGGGAGATACATGCACAGAGTTAGAGTCAATTAACACATCCGCAACAGTTTTGCGGTCCGCAAATTGCAGATATGCAAAACACGGATTCCGGTCATGTGCGTTCCGCATTTTGAGGACGACACATGGCCAACACTATAAGAGAAATGCCTTTTCTTGTCAGTGTCTGCGGACAAGAATAAGACATGTTCTATTTTAGGATCCAACACAATGCTGGTTTCCGATTATATAAAAGTACAGGCTTCTTTCTTCGTTGTGTTGTTTTTTACACATACTAAGGGTTAGTTGTATACATGCTGAGTCCTACACAAAAGTAATGAAGTAAAATTCTGTCCATATGATGTAGGGGGACAACACGTTCCCACCTATAAGATATACTACCCTGCAACGATATGTCATGATACGATCGGACTTTATATGGCCTCCTGAATAGTAGGTCTAACCATGGAGCACACGTTCATTTCTATGTCTGTAACATCGACCATGGAATTATATTTATATTGTTTGTCTATGTATTGTCTATGTATTGCTTATGCATTGTATGTTTTTCACTTATAGTGTCTCATGAAGGCTCTTCATCCGAAAACGTTTAAACGTACTACCGTATGTCATTTCATATACGCAAGATTAAAAAGCACTTCTGAATCAAGACCATCTGCTGTGATTCATTATTTACTATTACTTGGGGTGGGGACTCTATACACAGCATCTATTAACAAGGTGTGAAAAAATCTCTATATCAGAGTGGAGAGGGTGTCAGCAGTAAGTTTATGTTGACGTCAATGATTATCTTGCCCTTCCTCGGCTCCTGTCTGTTGAGCAGTCAGCATTTGGTCAGTAATCCATCAGTATTGCTAATGCCAAAAAAAAAACAGGAGTGGATCCAAAACAGAGATGAGAATGGAATATTTTCATGTCTTCTGTGTTTTGTACCCACTCCTACTTTTTGCTACCAAATCATAGGCCAATTCTGAATAGGGACCATGTCATGCAGGCCTTACAGCTGTTACATAGACAGGATCCGTTGTGCGTCTCATTTTTACTTCCTTCTGACAGATCAGAAGAAGGCTTAAATAAATGATGATTTCAGCCAGGCCGAAAGGCAAAATAGTGGCCCAGTCATGAAGTGGTGAGGTGTAAGCAGCATGAGGAGGCCACAGAGTGGCCCTATGACAGTGTGGAGGTGGCAAAAGCAGCAGCAACATCAGGAGGAGGCCACAGAATAGCACAATGACAGAGTGTGGAGGTGGCAGCAGCATGAGGAGATCACAGAATGGCAAGGTGACATAGTGTAGAGGTGGCAGCAGCATGAGGAGACCACAGAGTGGCAAAGTGACCTAGTGTGAACTTGAGGAGGCCAGAGTGGCAAGGTGACATAGTGTGGAGGTGGCAGCAGCATGAGGATGCCACCGTGTGGCAAGGTGACATAGTGTGGAGGTGGCAGCAGCATCAGGAGGCCACAGAGTGTCAAGGTGACATAGTGTGAAGGTGACAGAAGAATCAGGACGCCACAGAGCGGCACAATGACAGAGTGTTGAGGTGGTGGCAGAAGCATCAGGAGGAGGCCACAGAGTAGCACAATGACAGAGCATGGAGGTGGCAGCAGCATGAGGAGGCCACAGAATGGCAAGGTGACAGAGTGTGTAGGTGGCAGCAGCATGAGGAGACCACAGAGTGACCCGGTGACAGACTATGGAGGTGGCAGCAGCATGAGGAGACCACAAAGTGACCCGGTAACAAAGAGTGGAGGTGGCAGCAACATGAGGAGACCACAGAGTGACCAGATAACAGAGAGTGGAGGTGGCAGCATGAGAAGACCACAGAGTAGCAAGGTGACATAGTGTGACTCCGTTCACCCAGGCAAACGAGGTGCAGAACAGCGTGAGAATGATGAGGGGTCACACATGGCTTGCATAAACTACATGCCTCCAACATAATTCTTGGATCCCTACATGAAAATAATGTATTTTCTGTAAATCGCAAGAGAGGCATAGTTGGGGACATTGACTTCAAGAGATACAGAGCTGCGGAGTTCAGCCACCTCTATTTGCTTCCCGCTGTTTACTGCTCCTGAAATAAAATTGGGCCAACCAGCTTCAACTTCCTCTGATGTGTATGCCTAAGGAGTCATTTTGTTATGGCTTTGCACAGGGAGCAAGAATGTTAAGCACAATTCTGACGGAACTCCTGATCTTAAGATGCTGGACTTGGACTCCAAAGCAGAGGCTCTCTTATTATGTCTTGTGTGCTATGGAGATTGAATGCAGACGGAGCAGATAAAACCACATGAATATTTTCAACTTACTGAAGCTGCTTGATTTAATTGTGAATAGATGGTAAAGGCAAAGTCTGCTGGTTTGTTGTCATCAGCGTCTTCATTATGTTTACTGTAGGACTCACAACGACTAGTGATGAGCGAGCATGCTCGGCTGAGTTACAGTTCGTCTCGAGCCTCGCTATGCTCGGCACCTGGCTACTCGGCCGAATACCACGTGTGCTCGTCGCATTGCTCGAGTCTCCTCTCCGCATGTTTGGCGCCTCCTAAGCAGCCAATCAACGATCAGGTAAGTAACTCCCTTTAGTGTAATGCCATAGCCATGTTAGTTATTAGCCTTACACTGATTGGCTTGCCGGAACACTTGATACCAGTTTATATAGGAGCCGATGTCCTGCGCTCGTATCATTCAGTGTCAGGGAGAGCAGACAGTAGGCAGGGACAGATTCACAGATTTAACTCCAAAAAAACTATTGAAAAACCAAAGAGTCCTCTTAAGGACTACAGTGTGTGTTTGACAGCAGTGCAGCACCATTTTTTATTTTTTTTTAACCAGGGGTTACATTCAGCAGTATCAGGGACAGGCATCTTTAGGAAGGGACAGATAGTGCAGGGCTGGCAAATCGCTTTTTTAAGTACCCAAAAGCTTTTAAAAGACTGAAAGATTTGATATTAGTGAGATCTACAGTATGCCATCAGAAATCAGTGTGTTTAGCAGAAATGATAAAAAGGGGCTTATTCACTAGAGTGTTCCTGCTAGTGAGATATACACCGCGGCATCAGATAATTTTTTTTCAGGGGAAATTAACCTAATTTGTGCCACATCTGTGTGTGCGTTCAATCTGCAACCATTATATTCATTACTCCAGCAGAGAATTATTTATATTTTGGGCAAATTTAACCACCTCAGCCCCCCTAGCTAAAACACCCTTAATGACCAAGCCACTTTTTACAATTCTGCACTACGCTACTTTCACCGTTTATTGCTCCGTCATGCAACTTACCACCCAAATGAATTTTGCCTCCTTTTCTTCTCACTAATAGAGCTTTCATTTGGTGGTATTTCATTGTTGCTGACATTTTTACTTTTTTTGCTATTAATAAAAATTTAACAACATTTTTGCCAAAAAATGACATTTTTCACTTTCTGTTGTAATTTTTTTTTTAAAAAACAAACACATTTCTATATAAATTTTTCTCTAAATTTATTGTTCTACATGTCTTTGATAAAAAAAAATCCAATAAGTGTATATTTATTAGTTTGGGTAAAAGTTATAGCGTTTACAAACTATGGTGCAAAAAAGTGAATTTCGGCATTTTGAAGCAGCTCTGACTTTCTGAGCACCTGTCATGTTTCTTCAGGTGCTAGAATGTCAGGAAAGTATAAATACCCCCCAAATGACACCATTTTAGAAAAAAGACACCCCATAGTATTCGCAGAGGGGCATGGTGAGTTCATGTATCATTTCATTTTTTTTTCACAAGTTAGCAGAAAATTACACTTTCTGAGGAAAAAAAAAAATATAATAAAGTTTCCATTTCTGCTAACTTCTGGCAAAAAAAAAAAAAAAATCTCAGACGGACTCACTATGCCCCTCAGTGAATACCTTGGGTTGTCTACTTTCCGAAATGGGGTCGTTTGTGGGGTGTGTTTACTGTTCTGGCATTTTGGGCGGGGCTAAATTGTGAGCAGTCCTGTAAAACCTAAAGGTACTCGTTGGAATTTGGGCCCCTTTGCGCACCCAGGCTGCAAAAAAGTGTCACTCATGTGGTATCGGCGTACTCAGGAGAAGTAGGGCAATGTGTTTTGGGGTGTATTTTTACATATACCCATGTTGGGTGAGAGAAATATCTCACTGACAACTTTGTATAAATTTTTTTAAAAGTTGTCATTTACAGAGATATTTCTCACACAAAGTATGGGTATATATAAAAATGCACCCCAAAACACATTGCCCTACTTCTCCTGAGTACGGCAATACCACACGAGTGACACTTTTTTGCAGCCTGGGTACGCAAAGGGGCCCTAATTTCAATGAGTACCTTTAGGATTTCACAGGGCATTTTTACACATTTGGATTCCAGACTTCTTCTCACGCTTTAGGGGCCCCTAAAATGTCAGGTCAGTATAAATACCCCACAAGTGACCCCATTTTGGAAAGAAGACACCCCAAGGTATTCCGTGAGGGGTATGGTGAGTTCATGTAAAATTTTATTTTTTGTCACAAGTTAGTGGAATATGAAACTTTGTAAAAAACAAAATTAAAAAAAAAAAATATATCAATTTCCGCTAACTTGTGCCAAAAAATAAAAATTCTGTGAACTCGCCATGCACCTGAGGGGTTAACTGCCGCTGATCTGCTGCCTGCCATCTGTATTAAAGGTTAATTTTAATTGGTGGCGCAGTGCGCCCTCCCCATACCCCCCAGTATTAAAATCGTTGGTGGCAGTGGCCACAGAGCAGAGTCCCCTCTCCCCTCATTGGTGGCAGTGGCCACAGAGCAGAGTCCCCTCCCCCCTCATTGGTGGCAGTGGCCACAGAGAAGAGTCCCCTCCCCCCTCATTGGTGGAAGTTCTGATTGGAGCCCCAGCAGTGTTATAACTGGGCTCCAATCGGTTACCATGGCAGCCAGGACGCTACTGAAGCCCTGGTTGCCATGGTGAAATTCTTATTAGATTACTCGATTAATCGTAAAAAATAATCGATAGAGTACTCGATTTCTAAAATAATCGTTTACTGCAGCCCACTGCTAACCACAGGTCAATTCAAATAGAACTGAACCGGGGTACGAGGCAGGGCTGTCCGCTCTCCCCTCTGCTCTTCGCCTTAAGTATCGAACCTTTAGCTGAGAAGATCAGGCAGGATGGAAGTATTGTTGGGTTCGGAGTGGAGGGAGGGGCGGACAAGTTGAGCCTCTACGCAGATGATATGTTGATGTTCCTGCGGGATGGAGGGCAGGCGATCCCAAGAGTTATGGAGGTCATTGAGGAATATGGGAGTCTTGCGGGGCTGAGAATTAATTGGAACAAAACCGCATTGTTGCCATTGAGCCGGCCGCCCCTGGGGGTTGAGAGCAACATTAGGGTTCTACAAGTTACAGATCATATAGAATATCTAGGCGTGAAGTTAGGGGCGAAATTAGAGAGTTTTAATGAATTAAATCTGTACCCACTCCTAGAAAAGGTGAAGGCGAAGGTCAGAATATGGGGGGATTTACCATTGTCCCAAGCTGATAGGATAGTGTTGATTAAGTCAGTAATCCTCCCGATGGTACTCTATCCAATTACGGTGTCCCTGTTATGGGTAGAGGATCGGTTCTTCTATCAACTGGAAAGAATACTGAATGATTTAATTTGGGGGAGGAAAAAGGTCCGTATGAAGCAAAAATTTCTGTGGTTGGCTGAAAAAGATGGGGGGTTGGCGGTACCCTGGCTTCAGGGTTATTTTTTTAGTGCACAGCTGAAAAGATGTATGGGGGTAGGGAATCAGAGATTTCTGAAATATTTGGTTGCAGAGGGGGGTGGTCAAATGGGCAAGGTGTTTGTAGAATTGGAATCTGGTCGTATGGGGGAAAAAGACACGGTATGTAAAATAAAATGGTCACTCCAAAAAGTATGGCACAGAGTTAAAAACATATTAGAGATTTCGGGTGCTCTTCCCTTCACGGAATTATGGAATAATCGGCAATTGGTGGAATTTGCTAAAATAAAAGAGATAGGATTTTGGATTAAAAGGGGAATCACGAAAGTGTCAGATATTGTAGGTCCTAGTGGGCTTAAGAGGGTGAATGAGTTGATGGGGAACAATGCACGTTTATGGATACGTTTAAATTTACTCAGCTTAAATCTGCATATGAGAGTACGGTTAATAAAGGGCTATTAAAGGTACAAGGGGATGAATTCATGGAATATTGTGTTTTGAACAATAAGGAGGTGAGGTATAAGATATCACAGATATACAGTAAACTAAGGGGGGCACTAGGGAGAGTCACGGTATTTAGAAGCACTAGAAAATGGAAGGCTGCGCTAGGGGTATCAGAGAGGTGTTGGCCAGAGATTTTTAAAAACATAAGGCATGCTACCCAGTCAATAAACTATAGATTAATTCAGTTTAAAATAGTACACAAATTATACTATTCCCCCAGATTGCTGAATAAAATGAGCCCTAGGGGCCGCCCGGCTCAATGTTGGAAATGTGGACTTAAAGATGCGGACTCCCTCCATCTCCTTTGGGGATGTGGAGAGGTCCAGAATTTTTGGGGACAGATCACGAGATCCATCTTCAAAACGATTGGTAGGAGCTGGACGCCAGACTGTAAGTCAGTAATTTTAGGCCTAGGATTGGAGGATGATATCAGAGGGAATATTAAGCGGGAATGGCTAAAAGGTTGTTTGGTGGCAAAAGTGTCGTTGGTTAGATACTGGGGCACAGAGGTGCTGCCGTCCCTCGCAGAATGGGAACAGTTAATGTACCGTATTTCAATCTATGAGAAATTAAGGAATAATTAGGTTATTGGCAGGTGATGGATATTAGGAAGCGGTGGTCTAAGGGAGTGCATCGGCGTCTACAGGGGTGGGGGGAGGGGATGAAAAATATTGTAACAATCATGAATTATTTCCTTCTTTTTTGATGGCTTTTGTATTCAATCATGGTTGTAATAAATAAAATTATTTAATAAAAAAAAAAAAAAAAAAAATAAAAAAAAAGAAAAAAAAAAAGAGTTAGTTTGCAGCGGGCCGGCGCCGGGGGCCCCTAAGGACTCGAGGCCCGGGGGCAATTGCCCCCCTTGCCTCTATGGAAGCGCCGGCCCTGCCCCCCCCCCCCGCAGCCCCCAATCATATTGTGCTGGCGGGGGTGCAGGGGGGGGGGTTTCAAGTAACCAGGCAAAGGGTGCAGGGGGGAGGGGGGGTTCAAGTAACCAGGCAAGGGTTAAAAGCCAAACAAAACTCAATATTTATTACCCTGATTCTGTAGTTTGGAGAAACACCCCATATGTGGTCGTAAACTGCTGCATGGCCAAACAGCAGGGCGCAACAGTAAAGGAACGCCATATGGTTTTTGGAAGGCAGATTTTTCTGAACTGGTTTTTTGATACTATGTCCCATTAGAAGCAACCCCCCCAATGCACCTAGAGTGGAAACTCCAAAAAAGTGACTCCATCTAAGAAACTACACCTCTCAAGGTATTCAAAACTGATTTTACAAACTTTGTTAAGCCTTTAGGTGTTCCACAAGAGTTATTGGCAAATGGAGATTAAATGAAATTTGAGCCTTCCGACGAAGCCATTTGGGCGAAACGCGCGTCAAGGTGGTCAGTGGTGCCGTGATCCAGGTCCACCCCAGTCATGGGTAATTACAACACACACTTTACTTTGCCTTTATATGCTCAGTATTGATTTGCTTGTATTTGGGTTTACTTGTGTCACTAGGCCAGCTCTACCATTGTCTGCACACTTGTCTATATTTTTTACCGTTTGAGTACTGTCGGTGCCTGTTGGCATTTTCCCACATCCACCGCAACTATTATTACTTTTTAAATGGTTTGCTGGCCTTGTTTCACATTGCCCGTTTTACTATTGTCTGTCATTTGACGGTTTACATATGTTGGGCATTTCTGGCTATTGCTATTTATGATCCTAACCCCTCTCTGGATTGCGGGACTGTTTCTTGTGGCACCAGTCTCCGGGTAGTGCCCAGGTTTATTGCTGGGCGTTAAGTGGTCCTTTTGTCCCTTGTTTATGTCTAATTATTTAATATACTTTGATACATGTATTTTACATCAGACTTTGGTATCTAATTTGTACACTGATTGTTGTGCTATATTGGGGTTCAAATGGAGATGAAATTTCAGAATTTCTATGTTTTTGTTACCTTGTCCCAAAAAAAGTGTAATATAGAGCAGCCAAAAATCATATTTACCCTAATATAGTACCAACAAAACTGGCACCTTATCCCGTAGTTTCCAAAATAGGGTCACCTTTTTGGAGTTTCTATTGTAGGGGTGCATCAGGGGGCCTTCAAATGGGACATGGTGTCTAAAAACCAGTCCAGTAAAATCTGCCTTCCAAAAACCACATGGCGTTCCATTCCTTCTGCTCCCTGCCGTTTGGCCATACAATAGTTTACAACCACATATGAGGTGTTTCTGCAAACTACAGAATCAGGCTAATAAATATAGAGTTTTGTTTGGCTGTTAACCCTTGCCTGGTTACTTGAAAAAATGGTCAAATTGGAAATTTTTCAAAAAAACCTAAATTCTGAAATTTTATGTCCATTTGCCATTAACTCTTGTGGAACACCAAAAGGGTTAACGACGTTTGTAAATACCTTGAGGTAGTTTCTTGAATGGGGTCATTTTTGGGTGGTTTCTGTTATGTAAGCTTCACAAAGTGACTTTAGACCTGAACTGGTTCCTGAAAAGTGGGTTTTGGAAAATTTCTGAACATTTTCAAGATTTGCTTGTAAACTTCTAAGCATCTAATGTCCCCAAAAAAATAAAATGGCATTCCCAAAATATTCCAAACATGAAGTAGACATGTAATGTAACTTCATGTGCATGTAATACTTGCACCTTTTCCACCACAAAAAAGTGTATATGGGTGAATCTTGTTTTCTACTCCTCCTCCTCACCAGCAGGCCCTCAACCATAATGTTTTACAGGGTCAGCTCACCAGTAGGCCCCTTAACTATAATGTTTTATAGGGTTAGCTCACCAGCAGGCCCTCAACCATAATGTTTTACAGGGTCACCAGCAGCCCCTCGCCCCTAATGTTTTAGAGGGTCAGCTCAGCAGCAGGCCCTCGCCCGCAATGTTTTAGTGGGTCTCCAGCAGGCTCTTGCTCCAAGTGTTTTTGAGGGTCACCAGCAGGCCACCAATCATAATTTTTCAATGGTGTTTATGATGCCCTCCTTTGTGTGTAACAAAGGGTGTATTGGAGTGTCGGTTCCTTGTAATTTTTCGCAGCCTTTTCACTTAGTGCATAGGCTTTTTGAGTGTAGGAGTCCCACTACCTGAACAATTGTACCACAATGTTAATGGGGCCCTCCTTTATGTGATATACAGGCTGTTTCGGAGTGTCTCTTGCTTGTAATGTGTAGTTTATTTATTTATTTTGGGGGGGGGGGGGGGTTGTGCGTATTTTTGTCAGCCTGTAAAAGTGGAGTACAACTCAGACAACATGGTTCCCAGCAAGAGTCCAAGATGCATCCAGACATCGTCCCCATCCTGTTCCCGATCCATTTCGGTGGTGTTTCTGTCACTTGCAGACCTTTTCCAATGCACCAGGCACCCTCCCCTCTTTAGAGCAGGGGGTGCCTGGTTGTCTCCCATTAACTTCCATCATACTCGGGTGCTCAGCTAAGCGCACGAAAATCGATGTGTTCGGACCTAGTACCCAAACACCCGAACACTTTGGTGTTCGCTCATCACTAACGACGACGTAATTCGGTCCATAAAGCAAAATGAGGTCTACAGCCACCCATCAATTTTCCAGAAAAAACATGTTTTAAATACAGAATTTCACCAATGCAAAGGATAATGGGATTCAGTTCATAAAGAAGTAAGTGTACAATCACCCATTAATTTAAGTCTTTAATCAGGGTCTCTTGCTTGAAGCTGCATGATAGAAAGGGTCTCTGAATGAACTGCTTAGATTAACGCTCAATGCTATAAACAAGACATTACCCTTCAGTTTTAAAAACTTTACTGTTCAGATTTTATCAGAGATGTAAATTAAAAGAATGTAACATTGTTTGCTAAGTTCTGGCTTATTTGTACATCTCCTGAACTTGCTACTTTTTAGCTTTGGGTACAATCTGTTACTTTAAATTAGAACAACTCATAGCCAGTTATAGATATGGATCATACAGTGCTTCTGTTATTACTGCAAGAATTAATATCATCCATAGCACCATGAAAAACTATAGCTTTATATGAAATGCAAATAGGATCATCCATATCACAAGCAATTATGCAAATTAGGTGAATGAGTCAATGTATATTAAATTGCCCTGTTAGTAGGCCTATTTTTTTTACCATTTGTTTTTATTAGTGTATATTCATGTTATCTGCATACATTAATAGGACCTGACATCCATGACCACATTCCTCAGCTCTTAGGCAACACTTTGCTAAATGATGTTAGCTCTTTTTCAGAGTCCCTGAATCTAACCTCCCACCTGATCTTAGCTAAAAACCACAGCATCCAATAGAGCTTGAGACCAAATCATTTCATGAGGTGCTGTATAATGCTCCAGGAAAAGAAAGCTTTTAGCTGTAGGACCCAGCCTCTTTGATGGTGCAATTACACACACATCTAATAGACGCCATGGGTGTACTCCCCTCTTGCTGTAGAGATACTTTTAAAATCATGTCTTCTACAAAAAAGCATATGGGTTTACTGTAGTACCGCGAGGCAGTCAATGGCTGTGCATTCTTTTGTTTCACCTTTAAAATCCTCACAGCCAATTGCTCATTGTCAACCAGACTTTTTTTTTTCTTTTCATATGCAGTTTTGATGCAGCTTTAGCTGCACTTCACCCTCTGAGGGTTAAAAGTGCAATGTCTTCTGATTCTTTGTTCTCACTGTGTGCAGCTTTAAAGGTTGCAGCATGTATGTGCACATTGTGGAAGCAAATGTGGATCAGCTGTGCCTACTGAACTGACTTTGCTTGGGCCTACTTCTAATGGGGTTTTCCTGTCAGTTTCCTGATCTTCACTCTTCAACCCCTATAAAGGGATCCAGACTATGCTGCAAGGGAACCACCAGGCCACTACTTCCTGTAATAGTCTCAGTTTAGAGACTACTGACCCACTGGGGTCAAGATACACTAGTGCAAAGCATCATGGGATATGGCTAAACAGTAGTCAGGTACCAGCTAGGGCAGGCAGAGTTTGTGGAATTTAAAATAAGTTCAAGGGTCAGAACAGGCAGCTCAGTACAAGGAAGGACAGGTCAGGCAGCGAAGGGTTAAATCCAAAAAGAGGCAGTGGGATCTGGGGATTTGGTCTCTGCTGCAGGGGAACAACCAGGTCACTACCTCTTCAAGTACTTTCTGTTCAGTAAGAGCTGCCCAAGTAGGTTAAGAGACACTGGTGCATGTAATCAACAGGGACAGAGAAGTGCATGGTCAGTTAACAGGCCATGGTCAGGTGTCACTGCCGGCCCTGGGAGAGTTCCTAGAGGTTCAGATAGACGGAAGGCCGCTCAGGAGTCTATCTGACAGATCTCTTTTGTTTTCATTGTTGCTGACAGGTTTCCATCCCTTCGCAGATGCTGCTCATTATCAAGTTAGGAGGCTCTATATATGTTCTGCCTCTCAGTTGTTACCCTGCGGCTGATTTCCTCTGTGGAGTGCTCTGTTTGTTTGGTGGTTCTTCTGATCCAGTTGCTTCTCAAGCTAAGCCCTTTTTCCCCTTTTCCTGGTGTGTTTGTGCTGACTAGGCCTCAAAGCGACACTTACTCTTTCAGTGTGGAAGGAGCTGGCTGCCTCTTTCCCTGTTCCCTAAATTGAGGGTTTGGTGCAGTGTTTCAGCAGTCTTAGGTTCCTGAGCATGTGCATTTCTACCATTGAGATTTGCACATACTGTCAGCAGTTAGGGAGAGTATAAGGGATTGCTAGGTGGTGACCTCCCTGTTCCTTAGGCTTGGGGCCTAGTCTGCTGTTGTTTTGCTGTGGTCTCCTTTGGTTGACTTTCCTCCCACATACTACCCGTGACATTATCAGCCGCCATATAGCATTACTGTTTCCCCTGCTCTGTGTTGACATGGATCTTGTTTCTGCACTGGTGGATCGCATGCAGGGGTTGTCTTTGGAGGTTGCTGACCTCCGTGAATCTGTTGCAAGGTTTCAGGCCTCTGGCTCCGCCGGCGGGGGGCAGACCTGCTCTGAACCTAAGATCGCCCTCCCGGACCGATTTGCCAGAGGAATTGACAACTTTGTTCAGCTCAGGGAGTCCTGTAAACTTTATTTTCGCTTACACCCTCATTCCTCTGGTGAAGAGAGTCAAAAGGTGGGGATCGTTATTTCTTTATTAAAAGGTGACGCTCAATCCTGGGCCTTTTCTTTGCGACCTGGATCCCAATCCCTCCGGTCGATGGATGATTTTTTCAGAGCTCTAGGACTTATTTATGACGACCCAGACCGAGTTTCTCTGGCTGAATCTATGTTGCGCAGTTTACAACAGGGAAATCGGTCTGCTGAGTCCTATTGCTCTGAATTCAGGAGGTGGGCAACTGATTCAGAGTGGAATGACCCTGCTCTCTAGAGTCAGTTCTGTCACGGGCTATCTGAGAAACTAAAAGATGCCTTAGCACTCCATGAAAACCCTGTTTCATTATAAGCTGCCATGTCTCTTGCGGTACGAATTGATAGACGTCTGAGGGAAAGGTGACAGACTCCCTTCCCTCAGGACGTATTACCTGAAAGGAGGTCAGTCTCTGATGAACCTATGCAATTGGGTCGGGTCACTCCAGACCCTGGTAATAGGAACTTTAGGGCTGGAAAGAGACTCTGTTTTTTTGTGGTAAAGAGGGTCATTTTGTTAAAGTTTGTCCCGATGCACAATATCAAGGTGAAAAAAAAAGGGAGTTGCCAATAAGTTTTGTTCTCTAACTCTTCGCAGAGTAGATGGGGAATCTCGGAACATGCTCTTGTCTATAACAGGTAGTACCCGTTTTCTCCTGCCTGCCAGGGTGGCGCTAGATTGCAAAACTATTGATATGAAGGTATTTGTGGACAGCGGGACAGGGGTTAACCTTGTTGATTACCGGTTTGTTCTGATGCATGGTTTTAGATCTAATGCACTGGACAAAGAGATCTTTGTGTTCGCTATCGATTCTGCTTCCTTTTCTCAAAAATCTTTGACACACATGGTGCAGGATATCCATTTAAGGGTGGGGGATTACCATGTTGAGGGTATTTCTTGTTTTATAATGAAGGGTCTGTCGGCTCCTCTGGTTCTAGGGTTGCCAAAACATAATCCTACTATTGATTGGCAAGCGAGACAGATCAAGGGCTATAGTGATTACTGTATCGACAACTGTCTCGTCACATCTCTTTCTGGGATATCCACTAAGATGTTACCCCCGATTCTCTTTGATTTTTCTGATGTGTTCTCTGAGAATGTGGATCAAGAATTGCCCCTAATAGAGAATATAATTGCCCTGTCAATCTGGTTCCCAGAGCTAAGTTGCCAAAGTCTCATTTGTATAACTTTTCTGAACCCGAAAGAGTTGCTATGCAAGAGTATATTGCTGAGAGTTTGGCAAGAGGACTCATCAGACCATCTAAGTTACCTTTGGCGGCTGGGTTCTTTTTTGTAAAAAAAAATAGATGGGACATTGAGACCGTGTCTAGATTTCCGAGAGTTGAATCGCATCACTATCCGTGATCCTTATCCCCTTCTCTTGATCCTAGATTTGTTTGACCAGATTGTTGGAGCTAAGGTGTTTTCTAAATTAGACTTAAGAGGGGCATATAATCTGGTAAGAATCAGAGAGAGGGATGAATGGAAGACAGCTTTTAATACTCCTGTGGGCCATTTTGAGAACTTGGTCATGCCCTTTGGTTTGACCCATGCCCCGGCAGTATTTCAACATTTTATCAATTACATTTTTCATCATTTGCTGGGGAGATTTGTTGTCGTATACTTGGATCACATATTGATTTACTCGCCCGATATGGAGAGTCATCAGGATCATTTGAGACAAGTCTTGCTGATATTCCGGGAGAATAAGTTATATACCAAGTTAAAAAAATGTCTGTTTGCTGTCCAAAAAATTTCTTTTCTGGGTTACCTGATTTCTGCTTCGGGCTTTTGCATGGATCCTGAAAAAGTCTGTGCTATGTTGGACTGAGATCTGCCCAAGAATCAGATAGCGCTTTTGAGGTTTTTGGGGTTTACCAATTACTACAGAAAATTTATCCTGAATGATTCCACTGTTGTCAAACCTCTGACTGATATGACTAAGAAAGAGATGGATTTCTCTGTCTGGTCGAAAGAGGCTTACATGCTTTTTCCACTATAAAGAAATGTTTTTCTTTTGCCCCCATTCTGGTGCAGCCTGATGTGTCTCAGCCATTTATTGTTGAGGTTGAAGCATCAGAAGTGAGAGTCGGCGCAGTTCTTTCGCAGGCTCCTTCTCCTGGCAAATGGCTTCCTTGTGCTTTTTTTTTTCGAAAAAAACTCTCTTATGCTGAGAGAAACTTTGATGTTGGCAATAGAGAGTTGCTGCCCATAAAGTTGGCCTTTCAGGAATGGCTTAATTGGTTAGAAGGAGCAATTCAATCCATTACTGTATTTACCGATCATAAAAATCTGGCCTACTTGGAATCGGCTAAACGTTTGAACCCAAGGCAGGAAAGATGGTCTTCGTTTTTTACCAGATTTAATTTCATTGTCACTTTTCGCCCTGGAGTCAAGAATGTCAAGGCGGATGCCTTGCCGTGTAGCTTCCCTGGGGGGGGGGGGGGGGCGTTGTTACTGAGGATCCTGGTCCAATTTTTGCTGATGGAATGGTTGTATCCGACCTCTATCCTGAACTTGAGGTGGAGGTATTGGAAGTTTTGGGAGAGGCCACCTGTGGAGGTTGTTTGTTCCTTCTGAGCTTCGTCACAAGGTGTTTAAGGAACATCATGATACTGTCCTGGCTGGACACCCTGGGAGCAGATCCACTGTTGATCTTTTTTCTCTGAGATTCTGTTGGCCAGGTTTATGTAAGAGTGTTGATGGCTATGTGGCAGCTTGTGAGACCTGTGCACATGCCAAGGTGACTCATACTCGGCCTTCAGGATCTCTTCTTCCTTAGTCCATCCCATCCCGTCCCTGGACGCACTTGTCCATGGACTTTATAACCGATTTGCCCAGTTCTTCGGGGATGATGGTGATTTTGGTGGTAGTCGATCGCTTCAGTAAGATGGCACACTCTATTCCATTTTCTGGTTTACCCAATGCCAAAACTCTGGCTCGGACATTTATTGGTAACATTGTGAAATTACTCGGCATTCCCTCTGATGTGGTGTCTGATAAAGGGACTCAATTTGTGCCCAGATTCTGGAAGGCTTTCTGTACTCGCCTGGGGGTTCGTTTGTGCTTCTCTTCGGCTTTTCACCCTCAGTCGAACGGACAAATTGAACGCACTAACCAGAATCTAGAGACATATTTGAGGTGTTTTGTTGCTGAGAATCAGGAGGAGTGGTCCTCATTTTTGTCCTTGGCTGAATTTTCTTTGAATAACCGTCGTCAGGAGTCCATTGATAAGTCACCATTTTTTGGTGCATATGGGTTTCGCCCACAGTTTGGTACGTTCTCTGGGAATAGTTTCTCTGGTATACCTGATGAGGAGAGATTTGCTTCTTCCTTGTCATCCATCTGGTGAAAGATTCAAATCAATTTAAAAAAGATGGGTGATAGGTATAAATGTATGGCTGACAAGAAACGTGTGTCTGGTCCGGACCTGAATGTGGGTGATTTGGTGTGGTTGTCCACTAAGAACATTAAGTTGAGGGTGCCATACTGGAAGTTAGGTCCAATATTTATTGGTCCATACACAATCTCTGCCATTATTAATCCGTTTTTTTTTCGCCTTGAACTTCCGCAGGCTTGGAAGATCCATAATGCCTTCCACAAATTATTGTTAAAGAGTTTTGTGGAACCTGCTGTACCATCTTCCTTGCCACCTCCACCTGTCATGGTTGACGGGAGTCTGGAGTTTTAAATTTCCAGAATTGTTGACTCTCGTGTCCTTCGGGGTTCCCTTCAGTACCTCGTTCATTGGAAGGGTTACAGTCCGGAGGAGAGAATGTGGGTCCCGGCAACTGATGTGAATGCCAGTCGGCTTCTGAAGGCCTTTTGCAGAGCCCACCCTGATAAAGTTGGTCCTGGGTGCCCAGAGGTCACCCGTAGAAGAGAGGGTACTGTTACCGCCGGCCCTGGGAGAGTTCTTAGAAGTTCAGATAAACGGAAGGCTCAGGAGTCTATCTGACAGATCATTGTTGCTGACAGGTTTCCACCCCTTCGCAGATGCTGCTCATTATCAAGTTAGGAGGCTTCTATATATGTTCCACCTCTCACTTGTTACCCTTATATTTCCTCTGTGGAGTGCTCTGCTTGTTTGGTGGTTCTCCTGATCCAGTTTCCTCTCAAGCTAAGTCCTTTTTCCCCTTTTCCTGGTGTGTTTGTGCTGACTAGGCTTCAGAGAGACACTAACTCCTTCAGTGTGGAAGGAGCTGGTTGTCTCTATCCCTGTTCCCTAAACTAAGGGTTTGGTGCAGTGTTTCAGCAGTCTTAGGTTCCCACACATGTGCATTTATATCATTGAGATTTGCACATGCTGTCAGCAGTTAGGGAGAGTATCAGGGATTGCTAGGTGGTGACCTCCCTGTTCCCTAGGCTTGGGGCCTAGTCTGCTGTTGTTTTGCTGTGATCTCCTTTGGTTGTCTTCCCTCCCACATACTACCGTGACATCAGGACAGGCCAAGCTCATTCAGTCTAGTTTATTGGCAACAGGCCACAGGATTAATACGATGACCAGGCAACTGTCAGACCAGGTACAACAAAATCAACACAAAAACTAAGGCTACTTTCACACTAGTGTTTTTGCTGGATCCGGCAGGGTTCAGCAAAAACGCTTTCGTTACTGATAACACAACCATCTGCATCAGCTATGAACGGATCCGGTTGTATTGTCTTTAACATACCCAAGACAGATCCATTATGAACTCCATTGAAAGTCAATGGGGGACGGATCCGTTTACTGTTGTGTCAGATTGTGTCAGAGAAAACGGATCCATCCCTATTGACTTGCATTGTGGGTCATGACAGATCTGTCTTGCTCCGCATCCCATGACGGAAAGCAAACCTCAGCATGCTGTGTTTTGCTCCGGTATGAGAACGGAATGGAATACTTTTTGGAGCATTCCATTCTATGCAGTTACATTTTGTCCCCATTGACAATGAATGGGGCCAAAACAGAAGCGTTTTTTTTTCCGGTATTGAGACCCTATGACGGATCTCAATACCAGAAAATATTAATAGTAGTGTGAAAGTAGCCTAAGCAGAAGTCAGGAATAGGAATTCAGAAGGAGCAATCACCTTTGTAGAAATCAGGCTAGGTAACGACCTTCTTGCTCAGACACCTTACCAAAGGGGAAGGCATCCTAAATAACCCAGGGAAAGCAGCCATTGCCTAGCGACAGATAAGGCCGCATGAACTGTCCATTCAAAGACATGTATGCCCTACAAGTACAAAGTCAAAAGAAGACCATAGTACAAGTCAAAAGAAGACCATAACACACTATACCAGCATAAGACAACTAGAGTCTATTGGTAAAGCACCCTGGGGAAGGTCCATTAAATACCTTAAGTGGCCAGCTTGGGGAAAACTGAGGTGGATGGTAACTGCCTCTTTAAGAGCCAAAGTAGGCATGTGTGCCCTATAGATGGAGAGTGTAGCAGCAGGCCTCACCATGTGTGGAGTGGACAGGGTTGTACCTGCTAGAAGGGTCCAGAAGGATACCAGTGAAGAGAAGGTGAGAGATCTGGTGGCCATGTCCACCAAGAAGAGCAAGAAGGCGGTGAGAATGGACTGCCAGGATAACAGTGCAAAACTCATTGACTTTAATAGGAACTGTGTAATGCTTAATTTCCCATGTGGTGGCACTGCAAGGGAAATAAACATTTGCTTCCCGATTCTCCCAAACATTGCAGCTGATTTCTGAGGTCCTCAGTGAACAAACCCTTCAAAAAAATGGGGTCCATAGTACAACATCATCACACTACTTAACTCGAAATCAGTGTGTCCTTGTAATCTCCTCTCCTATTCCTTGGGGAAGAGAAGGGAGACATTGTCCCCTTTCTTATTTCATAGCACTGCAGTGCCCTTGGAGGCATGCTAATCATGGATAATGAAAATTGGAGCTAACCCATCTCCAGAGCCCCATGATATTTGCAATGACTTCCTCCGTGGTAGTGAACATTTGTTATCTGACTTTTGGTTATTTAAAAACTGAATATACCATAACTAGAAAATGTTCACCCAGGTGCAATGGTGCACATACAGTATTTACTGTTGAATACAAATAAAACACAACAGCTTGAAATCAACTCTAAGACATGACACAGTCCATTTACTTTAGTCCCCCTTTAAGTTCAGCTTGCTTCATATTGATCCAGAACTTAAGAGTAGATCAGGACAGTGTTGCCACAGACATTAAATGTCACTATGTTCATTAAATTAAAAATACTTGAGACATCAGTTTCAGTTTTCTAAGCAGCGCTTTCCAACATCCACTTAGGAGTCCATTGTTGAAAAAGCAAAAAATCAATGGCACCTGCATTTACAGACAACATCCGTAGAAATGAGAGAATTTGCTGCTGTGATTTTGTCAATCAAGGTTGTGTATGACTGCTTGCAACAAGAAATAAGTGAAGAGAAAAGTTACATATTAAATAATGAATTCAAAGACTTTCTTCAAGAAGTTCAACAAAGTCAACTGCCTACAGGGGTTCTGTCTCTAGGCTAGTGGTCTCCATCCATTGTCTCTGTCCATCAGGCAATGGGCTCACAGTGGGTCTTTTATCTACCCAGTATACTGTAATGGCACCAGGGATGTATTTGTCATGGTTTTAGCTGTTTTTTTTTGTGTGTGTTTTTGCGAGAATGACATAAATATACTTTACTGTAATTTATACCAAAGAAAGCCCACCATGTGAAGACATACCATAAAAGAAGAGAGGTCTCTGTATGCCACAGAGTATACAATTGAATCCTTTTACTGACAGAAATTGTGATTTTGGCATTCAGTGCCCCCACCATCTCCCCATTCTCTGCGGCCGCTGGTATACTCGCCATTCTAACAACTCTTAAGGGTTGTGCCCACTGAGTGACTCTCTACTCCTTCCTGGTGGGCATGGCTTCCGAAGTGTGTTGTCTGGTCCCAAGCTGTAGGTGTCCTCTGGCCATCTCCACCTCCTTCCTGCTAACCTCTGATATGCCCTTTTAGGGCATACATGTCTTTGAAATTCAATGGGGGGATGTGTACTGGAGCAATGCACAAAAGTGATAGCTCTTGGCGCAAATACAACTTCAATGGTTTTATAAAGAAACTTTTTTTATTTGGTAATATGGGGCCCGTGCTGGTGCAAATGGCACAGATTATTACAGGTAGACAGTCAGAGATCTGATGTCCTGAAAGGGAAAAGGGGCAACAAAGATGGTGTTTGTTACCTGAGGGATCCCGCAGCACCGACCCATAAAACTTTGCTCTGCGCAGGTGCTCCGTACAGTATTGGAATGTATTGGCTCCGATGAGCCGAAGTTATTGCTTCATAAATTAATTTGTACAGTAAAAAAACATTTAACAAACGTGGGTTCGGTTCCAAGTTACTACTTGGAAATCGAACCCGAGTTTGAGAAAATTGTTTTTTACAGTAGAAATTAATTTATGAAGTTATTGCGGGTAGTCTCGTGAGACTTCGCAAAGAAATAACTTCGGCTCCTGCTCCATACAGTATTAGAACAAAGTTTTATGCGAATCGACTTTGGATGTTTCATCCGAAGTTGATTCGCTCATCCCTAGTTGCAATGACAGGGAATGGCGATTGCACCTGCCCCTATCATTGAGCTCCTCAGATGCCATGTTCATCGCTAATCGTGGCATCTGAGCTCCACATTAACCCCTTCATGACACAAGATGTAATAGCAGGGGTCAAGTCCTGGGAAAAAAAGTGTGGGAACTCACCCAAGTTCCTCCGTGTAACGTCACGGCGCGCGGCGTACACAAATGGCAGGGGAGGTCAGGAGGAGGAGGAGGAGCAAGCACCATATTTTTCGCCCTATAAGATGCACCTAGGTTTTAGAGGGGGACAATAGGAAAAAAAATATTTTTTATTACACCTCAGGTCAGACCACCAATCAGACCCCCAATGTTAATCAGACCTCAGCTAACAGCCCCAATAAGATGCCCAATGTTAATAAGACCCCAGATCACACCTCAGCTCAGACCCCAATATGAATGACCCCCAATCAGACCTCAGATAAGACCTCTCCACCAGCCCCCAGTGCCTCCCCACCAGCCCCCAGTGCCTCCCCACCAGCCCCCAGTGCCCCCTCCATCAGCCCCCAGTGCCCCCTCCATCAGCCCCCAGTGCCCCCTCCATCAGCCCCCAGTGCCCCCTCCATCAGCCCCCAGTGCCCCCTCCATCAGCCCCCAGTGCCTCTCCACCAGCCCCCAGTGACCAGTCAATTAGCCCCCAGTGACCAGTCAATCAGCCCCCAGTGACCAGTCAATCAGCCCCCAGTGACCAGTCAATCAGCCCCAGTGACCAGTCAATCAGCCCCCAGTGACCAGTCAATCAGCCCCCAGTGACCAGTCAATCAGCCCCGGTGCCCCCTCCATCAGCCACCAGTGCCCCCTCCATCAGCCCTTAGTGACCCCCTCCATCAGCCCCCAGTGCCCCCTCCATCAGCCCCCAGTGCCTCTCCACCAGCCCCCAGTGACCAGTCAATCAGCCCCCAGTGCCCCGTCCATCAGCCACCAGTGCCCTCTTCATCAGCCACCAGTGACCCCTCCGTCAGCCACCAGTGCCCCTCCATCAGCCACCAGTGCCCCCTCCATCAGCCACCAGTGCCCCCTCCATCAGCCACCAGTGCCCCTCCATCAGCCACCAGTGCCCCCTCCATCAGCCACCAGTGCCCCTCCATCAGCCACCAGTGCCCCCTCCATCAGCCACCAGTGACCCCCTCCATCAGCCCCCAGTGACCCCCTCCATCAGCCCCCAGTGACCCCCTCCATCAGCCCCCAGTGCCCCCTCCATTAGCCCCCAGTCAGTGCCTCTCACCAGCCATAAAATCTAAAAAAAAAAACCACTTACCCTCTCCTGCTCCTGGACGCCGCCGCACCTCTCTTCCTGGTTCTCGGCTGTGCTGTGAAGGCTGCGCACAGCGTGAGGTCACAGAGCGCCTCACACTGTGCGCAGCCAGCCCTGACAGCCGACAGCCGATAACCAGGAAGCGGTGAGTACAAAGTCTTCACCGCTTCCTGGTCATTTTGCCCTTAAAGGGAACGGCGTTCCTGCTGTGAAAAAAGTGCAGGAACGCCGTTCCCACCCGTTCCCCCTGGACTCGAGCCCTGTGTAATAGTATGTCATAGCGGCAAGTGACTTGCCACAATTTGACATACTATTAAATCATGGTGATCGGGCTGGCATTGTTCCGGTGCCTGCCTGATCAGTGCAGGGGCCTGACAATCACTGATAGCCGGGCCCCTGCTGTATCCGCTTTAGAAGCCGATGCCGGCGTATTAACCTCTTCTATATCACGGTCAGCGCTGACCGCAGCATAGATGGTGTTTTCTGGGAGTGTGGATCCCATCGGAAGCCTAGCAGTGTAAAATTTTTTAATAAAAACGGTGCCAAATAAGCCATTTTTGTCACCTTACATCACAAAGAGTTCAACCAAGCGATCAAAAAGCTGTATGCACCGCAAAATGGTACCAATCAAACCGACACCTCATCCCACAAAAAAGGAGCCCCTACAAAAAACAATCACCCAAAGAAAAAAAAAATGGCTCTCAGAATATGGAGACACTAAAACATAATTTTTTTGTTTCATAAATGCTTTTATTGTGTAAAAAAAAAAAGTATACATATTTGGTATTGCCGCGTCCATAACGACCCGCTCTATAGAAATATCACATGACCCTCAGGTGAAAACAGTAAAAAAATAAAATAAAAACACTACCAAAAAAGCACATCACAAACAGTACAATACCAAGCAATCAAAATGTCATATGTACCCCAAAATAGTACAAAGCAAACCATCACCTCATCCTGCAAAAAAAAGCCCCTAAATAAGACAATTGGCCAAATAATAAAAAATAAATATGGCTATTAGATTATTGAGACACTAAAATAAAAAAAATTTGTTTCAAAAATGCTTTTATTGTCTAAAACTTAAATAAATAAGAAATAGTATACATATTAGGTATTGCCACATGACCTAACCCCATGGGTGAATGCTGTAAACAAAAATAAATAAAAACTGTGCCAAAACAACCAATTTTTTTTTTTACCTTGCCCCATAAAGTGTAATATTGAATGATCAAGTGGCGTGGGTGGGGCTAAGCTCCTTCTGGTGAATAGAGCTTAGCCTCGCCCATGCCACTTAATACAGGGAGTGCAGAATTATTAGGCAAATGAGTATTTTGACCACATCATCCTCTTTATGCATGTTGTCTTACTCCAAGCTGTATAGGCTCGAAAGCCTACTACCAATTAAGCATATTAGGTGATGTGCATCTCTGTAATGAGAAGGGGTGTGGTCTAATGACATCAACACCCTATATCAGGTGTGCATAATTATTAGGCAACTTCCTTTCCTTTGGCAAAATGGGTCAAAAGAAGGACTTGACAGGCTCAGAAAAGTCAAAAATAGTGAGATATCTTGCAGAGGGATGCAGCACTCTTAAAATTGCAAAGCTTCTGAAGCGTGATCATCGAACAATCAAGCGTTTCATTCAAAATAGTCAACAGGGTCGCAAGAAGCGTGTGGAAAAACCAAGGCGCAAAATAACTGCCCATGAACTGAGAAAAGTCAAGCGTGCAGCTGCCAAGATGCCACTTGCCACCAGTTTGGCCATATTTCAGAGCTGCAACATCACTGGAGTGCCCAAAAGCACAAGGTGTGCAATACTCAGAGACATGGCCAAGGTAAGAAAGGCTGAAAGACGACCACCACTGAACAAGACACACAAGCTGAAACGTCAAGACTGGGCCAAGAAATATCTCAAGACTGATTTTTCTAAGGTTTTATGGACTGATGAAATGAGAGTGAGTCTTGATGGGCCAGATGGATGGGCCCGTGGCTGGATTGGTAAAGGGCAGAGAGCTCCAGTCCGACTCAGACGCCAGCAAGGTGGAGGTGGAGTACTGGTTTGGGCTGATATCATCAAAGATGAGCTTGTGGGGCCTTTTCGGGTTGAGGATGGAGTCAAGCTCAACTCCCAGTCCTAATGCCAGTTTCTGGAAGACACCTTCTTCAAGCAGTGGTTCAGGAAGAAGTCTGCATCCTTCAAGAAAAACATGATTTTCATGCAGGACAATGCTCCATCACACGCGTCCAAGTACTCCACAGCGTGGCTGGCAAGAAAGGGTATAAAAGAAGAAAATCTGATGACATGGCCTCCTTGTTCACCTGACCTGAACCTCATTGAAAACCTGTGGTCCATCATCAAATGTGAGATTTACAAGGAGGGAAAACAGTACACCTCTCTGAACAGTGTCTGGGAGGCTGTGGTTGCTGCTGCACGCAATGTTGATGGTGAACAGATCAAAACACTGACAGAATCCATGGATGGCAGGCTTTTGAGTGTCCTTGCAAAGAAAGGTGGCTATATTGGTCACTGATTTGTTTTTGTTTTGTTTTTGAATGTCAGAAATGTATATTTGTGAATGTTGAGATGTTATATTGGTTTCACTGGTAAAAATAAATAATTGAAATGGGTATATATTTGTTTTTTGTTAAGTTGCCTAATAATTATGCACAGTAATAGTCACCTGCACACACAGATATCCCCCTAAAATAGCTAAAACTAAAAACAAACTAAAAACTACTTCCAAAAATATTCAGCTTTGATATTAATGAGTTGTTTGGGTTCATTGAGAACATGGTTGTTGTTTAATAATAAAATGAATCCTCAAAAATACAACTTGCCTAATAATTCTGCACTCCCTGTACAAATCATGACATCACTGGGTGTGGCGCTAGCAGCGGTAAACAGTGAGAATGCTGCAGCGCTCCTGCAGCGCCGCTACCTTCTCAAACAGCTGATCGGCGGGGGTCCCAGGTGTCGGACCCCGGCCGGTCAGATGCTGATGACCTATCCTGAGGATAGATCATCAGTTGTAACAAAGTGAAGAACCCCTTTAAGAAATAAATGTTTATTTCTGTTTTAAAAGTGCAGAAATTAAAATATTGAAAGTTGCAAATTTTTCAAAATTTTTGGTAAATTTAGGATTTTTTCATAAATGAAGGTAAAATATATTGACTAAAATTTATGACTGTTATGAAGTACAATGTGTCATGACTCGAAAACGATCTCATAGTTAATGCCACATATTGTGACACGTGTCAGATTTGCAAAAGATGGCCTGGACAGGAGGGTGAAAACTGTTCCGGGGTAGAAATAGTTAAAGCATTTTAGCGGTTGCTAATTTAAAAAAAAAAAATGTAAATGTACTTACCTCATCCATTTTAACGAGAAGAGGCCGACATGGCCATCTTGCATAAAGATTCAGCGTGAAATCTTGCATGGTGCGTGATGACGATGACATCATGTTGGCTGGAGTGGTGATGTCATACGTCACCACGCACAAGGTTTTGCGCAGGATCTTCAAGCAAGATGGCCACATCTGCCCTTTTGCACTCAAATGGATGAGGTAAGTATGATTTTTTTTTTTTTTACCGCCATTTAAGGGAAAATCAATTAGTTATCACAAAGCACAAGGAAATTCGGCTTTGCGGCAAATCGAATTTTTCTCGAAATTTGGATCGAAGTCCATTTCGTGAACTTTGATTCGCTCAACACTAGTAACAGCTATAACCTTTTAGTTTTTATGCTGAAATACAGTAGATCTACGCAGTCTTGATTTTTGCAAGACGAGCTGTACATTTATTTAGCCCCATTATTCCGTTTACATAAGTACAATTTATATTAACTTATTTTTATTTTTATAAATGTTTTTATTGCAGTTTTCATATTACAGTATAACGTTAGAATGGATTCAAGTGGATGCAATCACAGGCATATCACATATAAATCTTACTTAAACAGAAAAAGAAATATGGTCTGTCTCTCATACTAATTCTGGGAAAAAGGGAAGGGAGAGAAGAGAAAGGCAACATATATCATGTCCAATTATGCAGCAAGCTGATAAGTGAAAACCACAAATAAAAGAAAAAGAAAAATAGTCAACAGCACAAAAACTCAAAACAAAAGCCAGCCATGCATCCATTTCTTAGAGAGCCAACGACACTAGTGTCCCATGCCATGTCCATCCCTTTTAATTATTTTAGGGTACTTTCACACTAGCGGCATAGCTATCCGGCAGGCTGTTCCGGTAGGTGAACAGCCTGCCGGATCCGCCATGCCGCATGTACCCGTGTTCTGCGTGCTGCTATAATGGGGCGGAGGGGACCTATGGCGCAGCACGTCTGTGCACGGCCGGTGATCGCCAGAGTAAAAGTACTGCAGGTCCGACTTTTCAGTTCAGCGATCTCTGCAGTGCACTGTCGTGCTGAGCTGTAGCTCCGCCCCCAATGATCCCTTACGCAGTTAACTGCTAACTCTATAGGGGTGAATATCCTTGGGAACAACTGCTGTTAATACCAAGTTGTTTGTTGGAAACATTTCTTGAGCATGGTCCATGCACGATGAGGAAGTACAGAAGAAAAGCTTCTCCACATATAAAACAGGGCCTCTGCCAAACGTTCGTTATGTAGCGAAGCCTCCACCCAATCTATTTGAAATAAGAGTTCTAATTTATCAAAAATAATCGGAGTTGGGGAGCCTGTTTCTGTAACTAATTGCTATTGATTCAGCATATGCTGCTGTCAATATATTTTGTAGTTTTCTAGGTTCTGGAGCATAGCCAGCGTGGACTGGGAACTTGAAGTGTCCCTGGAAAAAAAAACTAAACGTGGCCCTATTTTGTAGTCTTGTCTAAATTGGTGAAAGGCAGGCCAACACAAGTAGGCAGGGCCAGCAATACCATATTGCGGCACACAATACCAACCCTAAAAGAGCCAAATACCACAGTCCATCACAGAATTCTGCCCCTAGCAGCACAAAATACAACCTCAAAAACTTCCACCCCAAAAACTTCCACTGGTAGGCCGTGAGGAGGGCTCTGGTGGCCACCGGGGAATCGGTCCACAATGGAACAAATCTGTGTTCACCATCTGCCAGCCTCTAATCCTGTTCTCCTGCCTCACACCGTCCAATCATCTACCACCCCAACTACCACCAGGAAGGAACCCCAGGAAGCCAGGTAGTGCCCCCAGGGAAAAAAGGGTATGCCCTCTAGTCAATATGCATGGCCCAGGGAGTGCCAGATGGAAGATTTCCACCATGAGCTGCGATTTTTTGATGTTAACAATACACCTGTCAGTATCACCAGCTCATCAGTGTGCCAAAAAAAACAGTTCCTTCTGGCTCCTCCCCCCACCGTGATGATTGGTTGTCATGGCCAGAATCATCATCATTATTATCAGTCTCATACTCCTTCATCACTGACTCGTCCTCCTCCAGTAGTAGCTCCTTCTTCTCCACTACGTCCTCTATGGAATTTCCAGCGCTATAGAGAAATGGTGCTAGATGGGAGATACTGGCACAGCTAGCGGCAGCCGAGCTTGGCTTAGGGCTAGCACGTTTTGAGCATGCACCCATAATATCAGCAGCATCACCAGTTCCCAAGATGACCACAAGAGAAGCAGATCTAACCCTAACAGCTTTCTGGGAGGTTCTGGCCATACATTGCATCTGCTCTTTATTGCTGCCGTTGCCACCACCCTCCTCCTCTGATATTACAGTACCTCCTCCTCAGCACCCTGATCCAGCTCCCAGGTCCTGTCTAACACACAATCATCATCATAGTCCTCAACTTCCACACCGCTTGTATCAGACTGTGATATGTCATGGTGGGCCCCGTGGACCCCATCCCGATTCCCTGCTCTATTTTTTGCTCTGAGTGCCACTGCCTCTATCACTGCCCCTACCTTCATCACCGTGGCTACAAGTGCCATTACTTTCACCACCAACAGAACTATGTATGGGGTCCCCTGCCTCTCCCATGCAGTATAATCAAACTGCACAATATGTTAAAGTAATACAACACATTCACTAAAACGATGATACCAATGCAGTTATTGCAGTAATATGCGGTTGTTGAAACTGCAAAGTATCTTAAAGTAATAGAACACATTCACTAAAATGCAGATATTACAATAAAATGTAATTGATAAAACTGCACGGTATCCTAAAGTAATACATTGCGTTCACTAACCAGGGTATACTAAATGCAGTTATTACTAGTGTTGATCGCGAATATTCTAATCGTGAATTTTTATCGCGAATATCGGTGCTTTGGCGAATATTCTATTCATTTTTTTTCATCAGTACTACTGCTTCTTGCTTGTTGGCCGATGAGAAGGATGCAGTATCTTTGTCTGAGCTTAGCAACATCCCTAGCAACCAATAGGAAAGTTGCCTACCGCTTACTATATAGGAGACTCTCAGCCATTTTCTGCAGTTTTTTGCAGTTCTGAGAGAGACAGCAGTGTCATTGCTGTGCTCTGTGCTTTGCTGAGTCATCTGCATCCTTATTCAATGACATTAGGTAGTTAGTTAGCTCATATATATAATACAGATAGTTAGTGGGAGATAGTCAGTGTAGGTTAGATAGTGATATAGTGCAGCTGATAGGTTCCAGTGCAGGGTGTTAGGTAGTGTGATAGTAATTACTGTGCTGTGATAGGGATTAGTGTCTCTGTTAGACACAGTGCTGTGATGTCACAACAATACTTAGTGCACCAATCAGTAATATCTACTCAGACCTGATAAAATGTGAAGTTGCACATATTGCGCAAAAAATGTGCATCATTAGTGCTGATTTGAGCAATCGCGAAAATAATGACTGGAGAATTTATTGCGACAACTATGTGAAAAATTTACGAAATATCGCAAAAACGATTATTGCCTATGCCGCTCATCACTAGTTATTACAGTAAAATATGTTTGCGGAAACTTCCCGGTATCCTAAAATAATACAAATATTGATGCAATAAAATGCACTGATAGGTCCACTTACAAACGACAGATAAAATGAAACTTTTTTTTTTAGAAAAAAACAATGCAATTTTACAGCATTTGAAGCAGAATGTATGCTATTGTGCTGGCAATAAGCCTATGAACTGTAGAAATGTTAGTTTTTTTAAAAAAAAATCGGGCTAGTTGCCCATTTACAAAATCACAGAAAATAATGCACTTTAATAATAGATGCAAGCATAACATATGGACTTAGCCCGCACTCTTGATAAAATCTGAGACACTTAGTCAATACATTTTGACCAAAATATATCTACATATATATCCTCGCATTTAATACCATATCGTGCAGGATGGTTTAAATATATTTTTTTCTGTGACTAGTTGCCCATTTACAAAAAATGGCATGGTTTTGTAATGCAGAACTTGCCAGGAGCTGTATGAAACACACAACTCTGAGTGACCAGTCCCTTAACTCCCTGATAAAACCCTGAATCTACCTTAATTATTTTCCTGAATAAGAGAAACTACACAGGTCACATAAATACAGAGAACAGAAGTGTGCTGATGCCAGTCCAAGCTCTCAGTAAGCACTAAAATGGTGAAAACTGTGTAAATGGCCTCACGGATTTACTAATCAGGTAGCTGGAACATGACTGTCCCTCACCTCAGACCAACTGGATGCTATGTCTGAGCTGCTAATAAGCTGAGAAGTTCTGAGAAGGCCGGGGCACTAACAGTTTCGCCAGTGCCTTCCCCAACAGCTGCTCTGTGGGGTCCCAGTGTTGGACCCCCACCCATCAGCTACTGATAACCTATCTTGAGGATAAGTCATCAGCAGTAAAATCTTGGAAAACCCCTTTAATTAATGTTTTCATCATTGGAAGCTTGTAAGTGTGGAACAACACTTGGGTTTGCTAAGCAATTGTATTATCACAGCCAGATAATACATGGGATAAAGCAATACCTTCTGATCAGTTGACCTAATTAGTAAAGGTCCTGTACTGAGATTTGGTCTGTATCAGCTGAGCCCTGGCAAGTCATTCAGTTTGTGTTAGAGGCTCATGGCTGAGATTATAAAGTAGGGTGCATACTATGTGCTCACTGGGACACACTTATCAAGCTCACCTGATTTTAGGTGTAAAATTAGACTTGCGTATTTCATTCGGCTGTCTTTTTTGCCGAGTATAGCAGTTGATTAATTAGACTAGGTGTATTTTTATTAGTCTGACCTCTGGTGGTTCTTTTTCAATAAGAATGTTTCTTATTCACTTAGAATGGTCTAATTTATTTACACATGAAAAAAGTCACATATGTGCGGACAAAAAGTCACTTTTAATGCAAAAAAAGTCACACTTCACTACACAAAACAGAGGAAGAAAAGTGTGCCAGCCCTGGGGTGGAGTAGAAATTAGACTGTCTTTGCAAAAAAATTCAGGAGCAAAGAAGGCGCACCTACATAAATAGATCGGAAAAAAGCCACAGAAGTTAGAAAAATTCTGAATAAAGCTACATGCACACGACAGTTGTTTTTTGCTGTCCGCAAATCGCGGATCCGTCCTTCTTTTTTTTTCACATCCACATTCTTTCCGTGTGTCCGCAAATTTTGTAGGTTGTGTTTCCGTGTGTCTTCCGTTTTTTTTTGCGAAACCGTTTTTTGCGGACAAGAATAGGACATGTCATATTTTTTTTGCGGACGTGAAATGCGGACAGCGGACGCAGACAGGCAACGGAAGAGGCATCCACAATTTTAACGGATCTATAGAAATGAATGGGAAACCATCGGATCCGCAAAAAAACGGAACGGAGGCCGCAAAAAACCACTGCCGTGTGCATGTAGGCTTAGTCTTATAAAAATCAAAATAGGCAAACGAGATGTGAAAGTTTACAAAACAGGTGCACTTTTAGTAGTAAATGCAATAAAAAAAAATAAGACTGTCTAAAGCAGCATTTTTTAGACTATAAGGCCCCTTTCACATGAGCGAGTTTTCCATGCGGGTGCAATGCGTGATGTGAACGCATTACACCCGCACTGAATCCTGACCCATTCATTTCAATAGGTCTGTGTACATGAGCGTTTTTTTTCACGCATCACTTGTGCGTTGCGTGAAAATTGCAGCATGTTCTATATTCTGCGTTTTTCACGCAGCCCTAGCCCCATAGAAGTGAATGGGGCTGCGTTAAATACGCATTGCATCCGCAAGCAAGTGCGGGTGCGTTGCGTTTTTCACTGATGGGTGCTAGGAGATGTTGTTTGTAAACCTTCAGTTTTTTATCACGCGCGTGAAAAACGCATCAAAACGCATTGCACCCGCGCGGAAAAAACTGAACAACTGAACGCAATCGCAGACAAAACTGAATGGCTTTGCCTGTGAAATCGCACAGTTTTCACTGAACGGATCCGCAACACATCCGGACACGCTCGTGTGAAAGAGGCCTAAACAGGCGCAAACACTTTAGTAAATGTGTCCCAGTGAGTGTTTCTGTTAGGCCTCTTGCACACGACAGTATTTTGCGCACCAGATACTGCCAGTTTTTTCAGTTCAGTATACTGACAGTATACTGAACCATTCACTTCAATGGATCTTCAAAAAATACTGAAGTGTCTCCGTATGCCTTCTGTTTCCGTTTTTCCGTTTTCCTGTTCTGTTTAAATATAGACCATGTCCTATTCTTGTCCGCAAATTACGTTCAGTGGCTTCATTCAAGTCAATGGGTCCGCAAAAAAAACGGAAAGCATACGGAAAGGCATCCATATGTCTTCCGTATCCGTTCTGTTTTTGCTGAGCAATCTATTGAAAATTTTAAGCCCAGCCCAATTTTATTATGGAGTTACTGTATACTGTATATGCCATACGGAAAAAACGAACAGAAAAACGGAACTGAAACGGAAACACAACAGAAGCAAAAAACTTAATAAAACGGATCCGATAAAAACGGACCGCAAAATACTGAAAAAGCCATACGGTCATGTGCAAGAGGCCTTAGACAGTACATGGGAGATTGAGCTGGTGGCTGCAGCTGGAGACAAATCCAGTGTTGTTACTGTGGGAACTAGTGGAAGTAGTTGTTACTGAAAAGAAGGGTAGAACAGAGACTGCACAGGCATTGGAATCGGAGATGAGAGGTAAAGAGAAGCCGTCTAGTCTGCATATCCTAAAATCAGCTAATAAAAGAGTCAGATCAGAGACCACCCTGAAGCCAGTGGCGGATCCAGGGGGGGGCAACGGGGCAATTGCCCCCCCCCCCCGATATTGTGGCAGCACCGGCGGCAGTGACAGGAGATGAACGCTTCCACTGTGGAAGCGTTCATCTCCATAGCGATCTGTGTCGCCGTCCTCTGGACAGCGATACAGATCGCTGTGCAGTGCGGCAGGGGAGGGAGAGGCGTCTCCCTCCCCTGCTCCTCTGATAGGCTGCCGGCCTCGTGCCGACAGCCTATCAGAGCGGTTCAGGCGGCGCGATGACGTCATCGCGCCGCCTGAGCAGAGGATAGAACGGGACACAGGCCGGAAGAGGCCTGCATCCAGCGCTGCAAGGAGGTAAGTAGGGAGGGAGGGGGAAAGGAGCCTGCACATGATTTTGGGGGAGGGGAAGGAGCCTGCACATGATTTTCTTGGGGGAGGGGAAGGAGCCTGCACATGATTTTGGGGAGGGGGAAGGAGCCTGCACATGATTTTTGGGGGAGGGGAAGGAGCCTGCACATGATTTTGGGGGAAGTGGAAGGAGCCTGGACATGATTTTGGGGGAGGGGAAGGAGCCTGCACATGATTTTTTGGGGGAGGGAAGGAGCCTGCACATGATTTTGGGGGAGGGGAAGGAGCCTGCACATGATTTTGGTGGGGGTTGGGAGAAGGAGCCTGCACATGATTTTGGGGGAGGGGGAGGAGGAAGGAGCCTGCACATGATTTTTTGGGGGAGGGGAAGGAGCCTGCACATGATTTTTTGGGGGGGAGGGAAGGAGCCTGCACATGATTTTGGGGGAGGGGGAGGGGAAGGAGCCTGCACATGATTTTTTTGGGGGAGGGAAGGAGCCTGCACATGATTTTTTTTGGGGGGGAGGGGAAGGAGCCTGCACATGATTTTGGGGGGGGGGAAGGAGCCTGCACATGATTTTGGGGGGGGGGAGGAGCCTGCACATGATTGGGGGGGATGGGGGGAGAGAGGAGACTCCGGGGGGCACTATGGGGACATTACTGATGTATTTTATATGGGGGTAGTAGGATAATTTGTCCAGAATATGGGAGGATGATGGAAAAGTAGTAACTGAGATTTATTTTGTTGTCAAACTGCAGAGACGAAACCTGACGGTCTGGTCTGAAGGTCTGAAAGGAGAAGATGAGGAAAGAGAACATCTACATCACAGGAGACGTCACTGGATGGAAGAGGTAAGTGGGGCTGTGTTTCTGTAGTGATGGGAGCTGGGGCGTATCAATCGCCCAAAGTGCCCCTCCCGAGACCAGGCTCTGGATCCGCCAGTGCCTGAAGCCTGTAAGCAATATTGTGTGAAAGACAGTGTGCACAGTGGTTGGGAAGTGAGATACTTCAACCATGGACTGTATGGCCTCTTTCACATGAGCGTGTCCGGATTAGGTCCGGATGCGTTGCGGATGCGTTCAGTGAAAACTGTGCGATTTCACAGGCAAAGCCATTCAGTTTTGCCTGCGATTGCGTTCAGTTGTTCAGTTTTTTCCGTGCGGGTGCAATGCGTTTTGATGCGTTTTTCACGCGCGTGATAAAAAACTGAAGGTTTACAAACAACATCTCCTAGCAACCATCAGTGAAAAACGCAACGCACCTGCACTTGGTTGCGGATGCAATGCATTTTTCACGCAGCCCCATTCATTTCTATGGGGCTAGGGATGCGTGAAAAACGCAAAATATAGAACATGCTGCGATTTTCACGCAACGCACAAGAGATGCGTGAAAAAAAACGCTCATGTACACAGACCCATTGAAATGAATGGGTCAGGATTCAGTGCGGGTGCAATGCGTTCACATCACGCATTGCACCCGCGCGGAAAACTCGCCCGTGTGAAAGGGGCCTATGTGTTGCGAGCAGAGAAACTGTGACAGAAGTGAAACACCACAACCTGATACTGTATGTTTCATCAGCCAGAGATGGCATGATGCATAAGCTACATGCACACGACCATATGTGTTTTGCAGTCCGCAAATTGTGGATCCGCAAAAAAAAAAAAAAACGGGTGACATCCGGTTTTTTTTTGCGGATCCATTGTAATAATGCCTATCCTTGTCCGCAATACTGACAAGAATAGGACATGTTCTTTTACGGAACGGACATACGGATGCGGATTGTACACGGTGTGGTGTCAGCATTTTTTGCGGACCCATTGAAATTAATAGGTCCGCATCTGCGAAAAAAAACAGAGCGGACACGGAAAAAAAAAACGTTTGTGTGCATGTAGCCACTTGTGAAGCGAGATACCACAACCTTGGAGTGCCTGCTAGAGACTGTACTTCTGTGATGTGGAGAGATACCCATGTTAATAAGTGCGAATAACACAATCTACACTGTTGCCACTCTAAATGCCAGTGCGGTAAAGGCGAGTAATTGAGCGCAACCCAAAGGCCTCTTTCACACGAGTGTGTCAGGATTAGGCCTGGATGCATTGCGGATGCGTTAAGTGAAAACTGTGCGATTTCACAGGCAAAGCCATTCAGTTTTGCCTGCGATTGCGTTCAGTTGTTCAGTTTTTTCCGTGCGGATGCAATGCGTTTTTCACGCAGCCCCATTCACTTTTATGGGGCCAGGGCTGCGTGAAAAACGCAGAATATAGAACATGCTGCGATTTTAACGCAACGCACAAGTGATGCATGAAAAAAAACGCTCATGTACACAGACCCATTAAAATGAATAGGTCAGGATTCGGTGCAGTTCACATCACGCATTGCACCCGCGCGGAAAACTCGCCCGTGTGAAAGGGGCCAAAGGGAGAACAAGGTGTTTCTTCTTAAAGAAACAGGAACATATTTTTTTTTCAATTTATAGAGATAATTGTATAAAAAACGTAGTAGGTAGGGCACTCTAACATTAGGGTATCGCAGAGGTGGTAGTTATACTAAATTTTATTCAGTTAAAACACGAATATTAAAATACAATCATTAAATATCTTTCAAATAAAATGTGTAAAATACCAAATGCATATAAACTATGTCACCTCAAATTCATAATAATTTCATCAGGAATGCAGCCGTAATAGGTTAGTATGCCCTTACTGTTTAGATACAATATAGCAGCAAAAAGAGTCCAGTTGCCCTAAAAATATAGCACCAAATCGGTAAAGTCCAATTCTCAGAGGAATGTCATTTATACGGTCAAAAAAAAAAAAATATAGCAAAGTACAGTTTCATATATTCGCGATTTTCACTGTTGGGACAAGCGGTAAATGTCTCGCTAAGTGGGTATATGTAAGTTTTCAATTTTTAGCTGGAGTAACCCCAGAACCCGCAGTGAATGACGTTGGCATAATCGGGATCTTTTTTGCACATAACCCGCATGTGCAACGCCGAAGTGAGGTACGGGGCAAACAGCCTTCTATGACTGGACAGACATCGATACCAACCGAAGTACAGTGCCGTGAATACAGCAGCATACAGCCGGTAAGATCTACCCAGTGGACACTATCAAGCGATCGCTAATTGCAAACTTACATATACCCACTTAGCGGGACGCCGCGATCACAGACTGGGTAGCGGGACGCCGCTTATCCCAGCAGTGGGAAATTAACCGCGAAAAATCGCGAATATATGGAACTGTACTCCTTGATTATCCTATACATTACTAATAATACTTTCCTGTGTAAATTGGATTTTACTCATATGGTGCTATATCTAGACATTTACCGCTTGTCCCAACAGTGAAAATCGCGAATATATGAAACTGTACTTTGCTATATTTTTTTTTTAGACATCGTATAAATGACATTCCTCTGAGAATTAGACTTTACCGATTTGGTGCTATATTTTTAGGGCAACTGGACTCTTTTTGCTGCTATATTGTATCTAAATATTAAGGACATACAAACCTATTACGGCTGCATTCCTGATGAAATTATTATGAATTTGAGGTGACATAGTTTATATGCATTTGGTATTTTACACATTTTATTTGAAAGATATTTAATGATTGTATTTTAATATTAGTGTTTTAACTGAATAAAATTTAGTATAACTACCACCTCTGCGATACCCTAATGTTAGAGTGCCCTACCTACTACGTTTTTTTCATACAATTTTCTCGGTAGAATCGGTGAATCTACAGCTAGGTGCACCTATTATTCAGGTGTTATACCACCCTAGTGCGACATATTTTGTTTAATAATAATTTATAGAGATAGTTTACAAATTTCTCTTGTAGCCTGTACCCTGTTTGCCCTCATTGAGAGACAGTACGCACTAAGTCTGTTGCTTAATAAATACTGTTATAACCATAAGTTCATTACCCCATGTGAGTCAAGTAAGCATTGCTTTACATTTACAACTGTGTCTGGTTCTTTCCACCATCCTAAAATAGGGAGTTACACATACCAGTTGGGTCAAGAATATCCCACAATTTTCTGTAAGGCACAGCCACCACAACGACATATAACACTACCCTCTTACATGTATTCTATATAATAGATTCTGGTGACTGAGTTATAGTCCTTCGTGCAGAATGCTGATGGGCATTGCATATGTGCATATTGTAAACAGCACTTTGGTTATGCTGTTATGTTCACAGAACCTTTTTGGTCATGAGATCAAATTATATAGATCCCTAAAGGGCATATGTCAGCAGATTTGTACCTATGACACTGGATGACACTGGAGTGCCAGGATCAGGTTCACTTTTTAATAGACTGTATATAAGTACAGCATTTCATGCTCTGATGCTCTCATTTGACCTGTGCAGAATCACGCAAAGCAAAGTCTTTTATAGGAGATCTGGTGATGTACCGGGCTCTCTATGGGAAAGCTAAGCGGAGGCTTCAGCCTAGCAGTGAGCCCAATGACGTCAACAGCACTAATGGGCGGGCTTTAGCACTGCTCTAGCCTGTAAAAAGGCTAGGACAGCGCGAAAGACCGCCCATGAGAACTGGTGACGTCAACGGCAACACTGCTAGGTAGAAGCCTCCGCCTAGCAGTGTAATAATATGAATAAAAAAGCTCTTGCCCTGCGCTATGCATCACAGGGCAAATGAGCGCACTGGATCATGAAATGCTTCAATGCTCATATCAGAGGGGCTGGAGGGGTGAAAATGGTGGTATGTCCGGGTTGAGCTCAGAACCCGGACAACCCCTTTCATATGCTACTAGCTGTTTGTGGGTGACATCCAATTTAGCCATAATGTTAGTTCTCACAAGGGTTGTCATTCAGAACAACAACATAACTAAGGACATTTTCCAATAGATTTTGAAATGTTCAACTACGGTCAAATACATATTGACATGAATGAAGTCAAATTCAATATTTACTTAATGTTCTTCCTTGAAACTCCAGATGCATTCTAAAGATTATGCTGTAGTTCATTTGTCCTGATCTTATAGACCAGAAAGCAGTGGATAAATGACACTGACACAAACGTTGTGCAGAGGGGAATTTTTTTTTAATTTCAGACAGAGAATGAGCCATAGATCTGCAAAATAAAAGGGTGTACACAACAGCATTAAATGACCAGCACCCTGGGGGGCTGGTAGGGGTTTAAGAATGTGCCCCACTAACTTCATTCTCAAAAGTTCAGTAGCATAACAGTCAGATCTAGAATTATTTATTTAGTTTCCCTGTGCAGTACAGTGTAGGGGATTCCTCCGGCTCCATCTCTCCCTCTCTCTATACATATATATTAGAGATGAGCAAATTGATTCTATCAATTTGAATTCTTACAAATAGTGATGAGCGGGAGGTGCCATATTCGATTTTGCTATATTTTGCGAATATTCGATTGAATATTCGTCATATATTCATGGAAATTTGGATTTTCGTCATTGTACTATTTATCGCGAATAATATGCGATTTCATTATTCGCATATTGTGATTTTAACTTTGAACGGGGTATAGGGCAACTTTCCGATTAGTTTACTATCTAGAATTAACGAAGATAACGAATATAGCGCTATATTCGAATTCGTTATCTTCGTTAATTCTACCAAGCCAAGTAAACTGGTCTATGCACAGCTCTAAGTTAGATTCGCAATGCGATAATAATACTTTGCCTATTTTTTCCAATAAATAGAATAAATATTATAATTATTCTATTTATTTAAAAAAATAGGCAAAGTAAAATTATCACATTGTGAATCTAACTTAGAGCTGTGTATAGGCAACTTTTCAATTGGCTTGCTAGAATTGGCGAAGATAACGAATATAGAGCTATATTCCCTATCTTCGTTAATTCGAGCAAGCCAACCAATAGGAAAGTTATACCCCGTTCAAAGTTTCATTCGCAGTACGCGAATATTACATTACGTGATATTCGCGTACTGCGAATTAAACTTTGAATGGGGTATAACTTTCCTATTGGTTGGCTTGCTAGAATTAACGAAGATAGAGAACATAGAGCAATATTCTTTATCATCAACGGTATCTTGGGTTCAGATTGAGAAAAAAAACTAAAAAAAAGAAAATTCATTTTTTACGAATATATAGCATTCAAATATTTGCACTCAACACTACTTACAAAGCCAAATTTATTGAGATTCTTATCAGAGAGAGAGAAACAGATGGAACGGGACAGCCAACATGTAACAGATCTCTGGTAATGAGATTCACAAATCAGTATCTCACAATACCAGATGTAACATAGCTATCCAAAGTCAATCTTTAGCCTATTAAACAGACCTTCAGCTGTCTCAGCCTGCTCTTTGCTCTACTTGTCAGGGATTATGATCCCGAATATAGCTGATAAAATGAATCACTGTAGGAAAAGGACCATGAGGAGACATGAAGTACAGAGAGGAGGGTGGGGATGTGGCTGATGAGCAGCAGCACTGGTATGCAGTCTCCATTACCACAGTCTGTCCTGTCCGTCCTCTTTGTACTTCTTGTTTCCTCATGAACCCCATTACTAGTAGGAGGGAAGGATGAGGCAGCTCTTTAGCTCAGTGTTGTGAAGTAACTTGTCCTCCTGTGTTATTAGGACAGGTTTTGTGTGTACTAATATGACAGAGGCCATTTTATTTCTCCTGATGATTGCTCCCCAGACAAAACAAGCCATTATAACTAATGAAAGGTATTTGGGAATACATTTATAATAAAATAATATTAATATATTTTCAGTAATTGTATTTTCTTAATTCCTGGAGAACCCCTTTAAATATTCAAACTGATTATTAAAATGTATTCTCTATTTTGTGTCAGTCATTTTGATATATATTATGTACAGTTTCAAGTCAATGGGGTGATATTGAAGATGATTTTGATTGGCAAGGGCATTGCAAAAAAATTCTTTCATTTGTATTTTATTTTTTATTATATTTTTTTAACTAATTTTTTATATATTTTTGCCAAATATATGTCCATCAAGATGTAAATTGAAAGACCTCTAGGAGACACTGACATTTTTATTTTGTATTTTGCACTATTTTTACTGTAACTGGGACATTTAAAGGAGCCATAGCTACAGGGGAAAACAGCCCCCTGTGAGGACTTTGTACATGGAACAGCTCATGAGGGTATACTAAGACCCTGCAGCTTTGATGTGCTTTGCCCCTGAAACACCCACATGATCGCTGGCTCCAATAGTAGAAGCTGCATGGCAGAAGAGGTAATAAACCGCTTCTGTCTTCACCTCGGGTCCCTGGCTGACAGTGGGGACCTGACCTGCTCTTGCTACAGTGCCACTAATCTAGTGCTGTGTAGTGCTCCGGTCACACAATCAGCTGTGTTTCAGTCCTGCAGGACAGGGACTGCAAACCGTGGCTCCATGGGCCGTATGCGAGCTGCAGTTTGCGGGTTGTAACCCCTGATCTAAATGGTTTTGAATCAAGAAATATACTCTAGTGGCAAGTGGTTATCCTCAAAAGCAGCTCCAAATGTTTGTTTTTTCTCCCAGACCTTTGTATCAGAGCCTTGGGCCACCACAGGATTCTTGTCATTTTACAGAGTGATTTATAATTCCTCATAAGACTATAGGTAAACCAATATTTAATCTTACAGGGGTTTCATTAGGCTTTAACTGTGATGGTCTATTCTTAGGGTAGGTGTGATCACAGAGGGTCTAAACCTTTGGACCTTTATTCAGCAGAAACTGTTGACTTATCACAAGGCATAAAGGGAACAATTCAATGACAAGTCACTTCTGCTATATCTGATTATTGCTTTTTATGTTCGGATGAAATGATCTTTAACTGTGACTTCAGCAGATTGAATGATGTCTGCAGTGCTTAATGTCACCACGGTGTCTGTTCTTTAAAAAGCAGTGACATTTTGCTCAGAGTAAATTGAAATTGTATTACTGGCCCTTAATCAATAGCGGGTGTGAATCATCAAACGGCGGGACGTGTTAATACATTTATCGTATAGTGAAGGAGCAGCATCAAGTTATATTTCCCATATTTGTAAAGATAGAGGATGCAAAAAAAGGGCTTAAAACTAAAAATAATAAGATTTTAGCAGAATAACTCCTGTGCCTATGGACTTGTTGTTGTTCCATTCTTTTGGGAGAGGGCCTAGAGGAGGCCTGAAATTTCCTGCTGGGATATATTCTACTTTTAGTAATTACAATATTTCTATGCAAATAAGCCCTATGTAAAAAGAAGGGAATATATCCAAGTATAAAATGACAACCACGGCCACTAGAGGGCAACATTGCACTGGAGATTAGGAATTTATCCTGAGTTCTTGAGGACTTTGCAAATTTTGCAGCAGTTTAGATGCATAGGTGGATGGCCCAGTAACAATAAAGATGTCTTATTGTTCAATGTACATCACTTTCCATCCATGACTGTCACCTTTCTGTGACGTGATGCAGTCCAACCATTCTTCTCTGACCTTTCTCATTAACAAGATGTTTCCATCTATAGAGCCAGCTCTCATTTGTAGTTTTGTGATTAGGCACTCATGTTGGATTCAAAGGTTTCATTTCCAATCAGTGTTTCAATTCGTTTCAAATGTCTTTGATGGGTTCCTCCACACTAAACTTGTCGAATGATGTCTTTATAGACCCCACTTTGAGCTCAGGGACCCAGTCATGCTGGAACAGGAAAGGGCCTTTCCCAAACTGTTGCCCCAAAATTAAAAGCATACAACTGGATGCATACTGTCATGTTCAAGGGTTAGCAGAACTCCAGAACACATCCCAAGTGTTTGCAGTCAAGACAAACAGATCCAGAGAAAACCAAAATTAACGATTCATTAAACAAATATACCAAACGCAAATCAGAATAAACCTGGACATAAAGGTATATAACAGTGGCAGAAGTGGAACCACTGTGCCAAGTGACTTTGGGTCAAATCCTAAGGGCATAATTCCAGTGCTCCTCTGGTTTTTACACTTTAACCCCTATACAGGGATCTTGTCTTTGCTGCAGGGAAGCGTCTGGACTGCTACCTCTTGTGATGGTCCTTTTACGCTTTACAGCCAACCTGCAGGGAAACAGAGATGCTGGTGCAGATAAACTAGGAACAGTGCAGATAAACAGGAACCGAAACAGACGTACAATCATAGGACACTGTTCAGACACTATACCAAGATTCAAGATTACAGAGAAAGCCAAATCGCCTGGAACCCATGCGGATCCGGATACAGGGAGCATGGCATTGATAGACAGACCAGGACATACAGACACAAGTCAGGGTAGTGTAGCCAACACACTGCTCAGGACAGCAAGCACCCTGCACACAGCATTCCTGGAGACTGAGCATGCGGCTTATATGTCTAAATAGCAGGGTGATTAAAATGTCTAGCCACCATTCACAGGAAATGTACTGTGAACTGCACTGTGACATACCTTGTGGTGGTATCTTAGACAATTGTGTAAAATACCTTTGTATGCTGTAGAATTAAAGGGCATACTGTATATTACTTGTATTTTTTTCTAATCTCTTTATATTTTCTGATTGAGGAATTTTTATTTTCTGTGCATGATTTTGAGCTGCAGGTAACTGCGTTTAAAGATATTGTTTATAAAAGTCACATGGACCACAGGCACAATGAACAGGAGATGCTCATTGACTTCTATGGGAGAATTTTCTAGACATGCTCTATGACTTGTGCAGAGGTCATTGAGTAGGGAGGGAAAGTAAATAAGCTGTGACCATCACATATTGAGAATGGTAGACAATATGCTAACTATACAATGCATTCAGAAAATCTTCAGACCCTTTCAGTTTTTGCACTTTTAGTTATGTTGCTTTGTTTGCTAAAATGTCCTCTGGATAGGTCATCAATATCAGATCGTGGGGTCTGACATCCATCACCCCTGCCGGTCAGTTGTATGAGAGATGGCGCGTACAGTGTGCACATGCTGTCTCCCTTCTCTCTTCCATAGACAGCAGCAGCAGCAGACATGATAAGTCATAAATAGTAAAAGCCCAGACAACCTCTTCAAATCTTGAAATAACATAAATATTCAGAAGCAGCAATTACAGTCTTCTTGGGTGTGATGTCACAAGGTCTGCACATCTGGATTTAGGGATTTTTTGCCATTCTTTTCTGTAAATCCTCTTAAGATCTGTCAGGTTGGAAGGTGACAGTAGGTGGATAGCCATTTTCAGGGTGGTCAGAGAGGTTCGATTGGGTTCAAGTAAGGGTTCTGGCTGGGCCACTCAAGGACATTCACAGAGTTGTCTCTAAGCCACACCTGTGTTATCTTGGCTGTGTGCTTAGGGTCATTGTCTTGTTGGAAGGTGAACCTTCGGCCCAATCTGAGGTCCAGAGTGCTCTGGATCAGGTTTGCATTAAAAACATATCTGTGCTTTGCTCCATTCTGTGTTTCCTCAACCATAACCAGTCTTCCTGTCCCAGCTGCTGAAAACACCTCCACAACACAATGGTGCCACCAACAAGCTTTATTGTAGGGATGGTATTTGGCAGGTGATGAGCCGGTCCTGGTTTCCTCCAGATGCGGTGCTTAGAATGGAGACCAGATAGTTCAATCTTAGTTTCATGAGACCAGAGATTCTTGTTTCTCACAAAAAACTTCAGACAGGCTTTCATTTGCCATACTGAGGATAGGCTTCTTTCTTGCCACTCTGCCATAAAGCCAAGGAAGTTTTTTCCATCTGCACACAGAATTTTAGGAGCTCAGCCAGAGTGACGATTGGTTTCTTGATCAATTTGCTTACCTAGGCCCTTCTCCCTCAATTACAGTACTTAGTTTAGTGGGGTGGCCAGCTCTAGGAAGAGTCCAGGTTGTTAAAAAAAACCTTTTATTTAATAATCATGGAGGCCACTGGGCTTTTGGGAACTTTAGGTACAGCAGACATGTTTGTACCCTCCTCCAGATCTGTGCCTCTACAGAATCCTAACTATGAGGTTTACAGGCAGTTCTTTCCTCCTTGTGGCTTGGTTTTTGCTCTGATATGAATTGTCATCTGTAAGACCTTATATAGACAGGGCTGTATCTTTCCAAATCATGTTCAATAAACTGACTTTACCACAGATGGACTCCATTCAAGGTGTAGAACCATCTCAAACATGATCATGAAAAATTGGAGGCCCCCTAGAGCGAAAAAGTGTCATGGCAAAGGGTCTGAATATTTATGTCTATGTGATTGCACTTTTTCTTTTTTAATAAGTTTGCCCAAATTTCTAAAATGTTGTTTTTATTTTCTCATTAGGGGGAAAACTTAATTTTTTTATTTTAGCTCAAGGCCACAACATAAAATGGGAAAAGTTCTCCTGCCTGTGATTATAGTGTGATGACTACTGAATCTCCACAGAACAGGAAGTGTTAGGGTTTTATTAGGCTTAGAGTGGATATTTGAGGATTTAAGATTTTCTTCAAATATACATAGAAACATATACATTTATAAATAACATCACCATAAATTCTTTAGAAAATGTTTAACATAAAAATATTTTTCAAACAAATCAGTCATAAGTTCATAACTCCTTTTCCTGACGACACATTCCCTTTAATATCACCCTTCGCTGAAAATAAGCTCCAAACCATTGTTCTTTCTCTACAAAATTTTTAGGTAGACAGTGCACCATACATTTCAGTAAGTTGTCTTCTGTTATCCAGCAAATGTAGATAAGTCTATCAGGTTAACAATTTCATGCCTCCAGCCAACATTTGGCACTGAGCATGTATGTAACATCACCATGGGAAACCATTACATGGCACTCCTGATGCACAGTTGTCATGCTGATGTCACTTTCAGAGGTAGTTTGGATCTCTGTAGTGAGTGATGCTACAGAGGATAGATAATTTTTTATGCAAAACATGCTTCAGCTCTTTGCTACCCCATTCTGTGAGTTTGCGTGGTCTACAGATTCATGGCTGAGATACTGTTATTCCTAGACATTTATATGATCAGATCAGACATTTCATGTGCTGACTTGTGGTAAGGGTGGAAGGGTAGCATTCTATGACAGTGCCACACTTAAAGAGGACCTTTAACGTCCTCAGTGAAATGCAACTGGCTGCATACTTTTTGGTGGTATTTTTTTCCTGCAAGCCTTCCCCAATGTGCTGCAATTAGTGCCATCAGTTCTGGCGCCTGATAGCAGTAACTTGTCAACTCAGCGCTCTGCTGCACTTAGCCATTGACACTGAACTGAACACTTGGGACCACCTACCTGACAATTCACTGCTATTAGATGCTGAAGCCAGGGGCATAGCTGATGGGTAAATGGGGAGCCTAGGAGAGTAAAAAAAAAAAGTGCCATATTTAAGGATGTAATAGTTCCTCTTTAAAGGTGTTTTCCAGGATTTAACAACTGAAGTGATAACCTATACCAGGGATAGGTCATCAATATCAGATCGGTGGGATTCCAACACCCCTGCAGTTCAGCTGTTTAGGTGTAGCTCTGGCACTGGAAATTGACATCAGAACTGTTCATCTTCATCGATTGTGTGGTGGACAGAGCTGGGTACTGGCTACTGAAGTGAATGGAGCTACTCCCGAACAGATGATTGTGACTTCAGTGCTACGACTTCAGTGCTGATGTACTGCAAAATAAGTTTGTGTATATATATATATATATATATATATATATATATATATATATATTTAAAGCTGAGTGTATGTATGTATGTGTTTTTTTTCATGTCCGCTAAAGGAATCCGCACCGTCGCATTTACAATCAGGAAATTTGGCACACTGGTACATCAGGTGTCCAGTAAGGTTTTAGACCGGGTCTCAGTTCTTTAGCACATACTGTTCCTGAGATATTTCCAAAAAATGCAAATGTACCACATCACATGACCTACATTAGCCAATAGAAGCCTGTAAGTCTTTCTCTTCATATCCCAACTGCCATACACACAGTCACATGTTCCTTATCAGCCAATAGAAGCTTGCAGGCCCTTAGTCTCCACATGCACACAGTTTTACACCAGGTTTCCATAAAAACCCAGCCATTTTTCTTCACTGCTACAGGTCAGCCTTAAAGGGGAAGGGCGCAGTGGATGACACTGCTAAGGGAGCGAAGTGTTTTGAAGGTCACAGTTCAGGGGACAGCTAGCGTGGCAATTCAGGCCACCCTCAAAAGACGGACTTAAAAACCCAGCCCCAGGTCCCGGGAAGCCACTCCCCCTCCCGATCCGCAGCCGATGGGGATTGAAAAAATGAGGGTAAAATTCAACTTCTGTCAGCTGCAGGTGTGAGAGGGAGGGTGACTTTCTCCCTTTAGCTCTCGCTCAGACAGCACAGTTCTGCTGTCAGAGAGTGAGCTGTTCAAAAGGACATCCCTGCATGAGATTTTCCCAAAAAATGCATTAGCCAATAGTAGCCTGTTCACATGACCCTTATCAGCCAATAGAAGCTCACAAGCCCTAAGTCTCCACATACACACAGTTTTACACCAGGTTTCCATAACAACCCAGCCATTTTTCTTTACTGCTGTAGGTCAGCTTTAAAGGGGAAGGGAGCTGTGGATGACACTGTTAAGGATGCTGAGGGCTGTGGAGGTCTTAAAAACCCAGCACCCTGGTCACGCTATGCCACGCCCCCTCCCGATCCGCAGCCAACGGGGATTGAAAAAAGAAGGTAAAAATCAATTCTGTCAGCTGCAGAGGTGGGAGGGAGGGTGACTTTCTCCCTGCCGCTCATGATCAAAAGAACATCTCTGTGACCATTCAAGCCACTGTCCGGCCTAAAATCTGGCCACCCTAGGAGCAGGCTGTTGTGCAGGTCACAGTTAAGGGGACGGTCTGCTATGGAGGTCAGTGTTAAGGGGCAGATTGCTGTAGAGGCCACTGTTAAGGGGATGGGGTGTTGTGGAAATCACTGTTAAGGAGATGGGGTACTGTGGAGGTTACTAATAAAGAGATGGCTGCTGTGGATGTCACTGTTAAAGGGGCAAGCTGCTGTGGAGGTAACTGTTAAGGGGGCAGGATTCTGTCGATGTCACTGTTAAAGGGACGGGCTGCTCTGGAGGTCACTGATAAGGGGGTGGGTTGCTGTGGACATCACTGTGAAAGAGGCAGGTGCTATGTAGGTCTCTGATAAGGGGTCCGCTGTGGAAGTCACTTTTAAGGGGGCGAGTTATTGTGGAAATCACTGTTAACGAGATAAAGGGGTGGCCGCTGTGGAGGTCACTGTTAAAAGGAAAGGGCTCTGTGGATGTTACTGTTAAGGGGGCAGGCCGCTGTGGAGGTCACTGTTAGAGGGGTGGGGTACTGTAGATGTTATAGTGGATACTGTGGATATTTTTAACGACACACACAAACATTAAATGAAATAGATGAAATATACCCGTGCAAAGCTGAGTCCTTCTGCTTGTAATATAGCTGAGTGTATGTATGTGTATATGTATGTATGTCCGCTAAAGGAATCAGCACTGTCACATTTACAATCACGAAATTTGGCACCCAGGTACATCAGGTGTCTGGGAAGGTTTTAGACAGGGTCTCAACTCTCTAGCACATACTGTTCCCAATACTGAGATATTCCTAAAAAATGCATTAGCCAATAGAAGCCTGGTAACATGACCCTTATCAGCCAATAGAAGCTCACAGGCCCTTAGTCTCCACAAACACACAGTTTTACACCAGGTTTCCATAACAACCCAGCCATTTTTCTTTGAAGCTGTAGGTCAGCTTTAAAGGGACATGGTGCTGTGGATGACACTGTTAAGGGAGCAGAGTGCTGTGGAGGTCACAGTTCAGGGGGCAGGTAGAAGGCAAAAGACAGACTTAAACAGCCACCCCGGGTCCTGCTAAGCCACACCCCCTCCCACTCCGAGCCGACGGGGATTGAAAAAATGAAGGTAAAAATCAACTTCTGTCAGCTGCAGGTGTGAGAGGGAGGGTGACTTTCTCCCTGCAGCTCACGCTCAGAGAGCACAGCGCTGCTTTCTGAGAGTGAGCTGTTCAAAAGGACATCCCTGTGTCAGTGCAGGCCCTGTGCGGGACAGAGGACAGGGATTCTGAAAGCCGGACTGCCCAGCCTAAAACCGGACCTCTGGCCACCCTAGGGGAAGGTTGCTGTGGAGGTCACAGTTAAGGGGACAGTCTGCTATGGATGTCAGTGTTAAGGGGCAGATTGCTGTAGCGGTGACTGTTAAGGGAATGGGGTGTTGTGGAAATCACTGTTAAGTAGATGGGGTACTGTGGAGGTTACACTCTGGGGCTGGCGACAATTTTATGGATCTAACTTTTGCTAGCGAGAACAACATTCCGCTTGTAACCAAGACAGACCCCATCGATCTGGAAACAGTGGATGGGTCCCCTCTCTCCTCGGGACCAGTTACACATCAGACCGCAGATTTACAGCTCCACATTAAAACCGACCACCACGAGGCGATCCACTTCTCTTTGATTGCCTCCCCAAGTTTCCCGTGATTTTGGGCATCCCGTGGTTAGCCACTCACAACCCTTCGGTGGACTGGGAAACCCGCTGTCTGCGGTTCACATCCGAGTTCTGCTCCTCGAACTGTCTGCATGAACCTGCTTCCCCAACGCCCAAAGAATCTATCATCTTGGAACCAACTGTCAAGGAGCTGTTGCCTCCACAATATAGCGAGTTTCAGGATGTCTGTGAAAAAAACGCAGACAAGCTGCCCCGCATCGACCATACGACTGCCCAATTGAACTACTACCTGGGGCTGAAATACCCTTCGGCAGCATCTACTCCCTCTCGGAGCCTGAACTCAAGGCTCTGAAGGACTATTTGGACGAGGACCTAAAGAAGGGCTTCATTCGACCCTCCACCTCTCCGCGGAGCACCCTTCTTCTTCGTGGAGAAAAAGACTCCTCTCTACGCCCTTGCATTGACTACCGCAAGCTGAATGATGTTACGGTAAAAACCGTTACCCTCTCCCCCTGATTTCGGAACTTCTCGAGAGACTCCGGGCGGCAAAAGTCTTTACTGAGCTCGATCTTCGAGGGGCCTATAATCTGGTTCGCATTCGTCCCGGGATGAATGGAAGACCGCCTTTCGCACACGATATGGACATTTTGAATACTTAGTTATGCCCTTCGGACTTTGCAATGCCCCAGCCACTTTCCAACATTTCATTAATGACGTCCTTAGGGACATGCTGGATCTGTTCGTAGTGGTGTACCTGGACGATATTTTAATTTTCTCGGAAAATCTCGAACAACATCGCGAACATGTCCGCAAGGTGTTACAAAGACTCCGTGAGCAGTCCCTTTACATCAAGCTCGAGAAATGCGAGTTCGAACAGACCACCACCCAGTTTCTCGGTTACATCATCTCCCCGGAAGGGCTGAGTATGGATCCTCGGAAGATTCAGGCTGTAATAGATTGGCCTCCCCTAAGAACGAAAAGGAAATACAGAGGTTTGTCGGCTTCGCCAACTTTTACCGAAAATTCATTCGGAACTTCTCAAAATCGTTAATCCAATTACCCAGTTAACCAAAAAGACTGTGCCCTTTTCCTGGACACCCGAAGCACAGGAAGCCTTTACGAAGCTTAAATCCCTCTTCACGTCTGCTCCAATTCTGATCCATCCTAATCCCGAACTGCCATTCACAGTTGAAGTGGACGCTTCCGACACCGCAGTAGGCGCTGTCCTATCACAACGTACGGGAGAAAAGATGCTTTTACACCCTTGCGCCTTCTTCTCTCGCCAAATGTCTCCGCAGAGAGGAACTATGACATCGGGAATAAGGAGTTGCTGGCAATCAAAGATGCCTTCTCGGAGTGGAGACATCTATTGAGGGGGCCATCAATCCCATAACTGTGTTTACTGACCACCGAAACCTCGAATTCATCCGTTCTGCCAAGAGGCTTTCTGCCAGACAAGCCAGATGGAGCTTTTTTTCTCTCGATTCAATTTCATTATCACATATCGCCCGGGGTCGAAGAATGGCAAAGCAGATGCCCTTTCCAGGATGTTCTCTGAACCATCACAGGACAACAAGGGCCAAGCCAGCATTCTACCCGAGAAAACGGTCTTAGGAGCTACCTACCCAAAGGAACTCCTGGGGTCAATCAAGAAGGCTTATGAAAAGGACCCTTCCTCACACACCCAGGAGAAGACGTCAACCTCACCCTCAAGGGTGGCTTCTGGGCATACCTGGATCGACAACTGTACGTACCAGAAATGGCACGGCTCGATGTACTAAAATATAACCACGATACCAAGTTGGCTGGCCATCCAGGTACAAGAAAGACCCAGGAACTCCTGTCCCGCTCCTTCTGGTGGCCGACGTATAAGGAAGATACTAAAAGGTTTGTCTCCTCATGCACGGTCTGTGCCCGCAACAAGACTCCCCGCTCTTCACCCGTGGGGCTGCTGCGACCACTCCCCATCCCCTCCCGCCCTTGGGGTTCAATTTCTATGGACTTTGTGGTTGACCTACCCCTTCAAAAGGGATGAACACCATTCTGGTCGTCGTGGACCGCCTTACAAAGATGGCCCATTTCATCCCCTGCAAGGGCCTACCCACTGCCAAACAGACGGCTGACCTGGTTTTCCGTGAAATCTTTAGGTTACACGGGGTTCCGGATGATGTGGTCTCTGACCGAGGAGTGCAATTCACCTCTAAATTCTGGAAAGACTTCTGCCTGGCCCTTGGGATCACGGTAAACCTGTCCTCCGCTTTCCATCCCCAGTCTAATGGGCAGACAGAGAGAACGAACCAGACCCTCGAGCAGTACCTACGTTGTTTCATCACTCATTTGCAGGATGACTGGTTGGACCACCTTCCTACGGCCGAGTTTTCCTACAATAATGCGGAACACAGTTCCACCCATTACAGTCCTTTCTATGCCAACACTGGCCTGCATCCAGCTTTCATCCCACGCCTGCCCATCACCTCCACGCTTCCAGCTGTGGCCGAACGCCTGGCAAGTTTACAAGAGGCACAAGAGAACATTTCCAATAATCTCCTTGAGGCTCAGAGACGCTTTAAGCGGGCGACAGACAAACGTCGTAGACCCGCTCCGGACTTTCAGATAGGAGATCAAGTGTGGCTCTCCACAAAAACCTAAGACTGAAGGTACCCGCTCAGAAACTGGGCCAAAAATACATAGGGCCTTTCCGGATCTCTGGCCGGATTAATGAAGTCACCTTTCGGCTGGACCTCCCACATTCCATCAGGGTGCACCCAGTCTTCCATTGCTCCCTTCTCAAGCCGTTTGTAGAGAACACCTTCCCTGGCCGCCATCCTCCCCCACCACCAGTAAGGGTACAAGGCGAAGAGGAGTACATTGTCTCTAAGATCCTCGACTCCAGACTCCACCGGGGCAAAATACAATACTTGATTTCCTGGAAAGGCTATCCTCCAGAAGACAACTCCTGGGAACCGGAGGAGAACATTCATGCCCCCAGACTTGTCAGGGAGTTCCATCTGAGTCACCCAGATAAGCCTTCCCCTGCGGTGCCCGGAGGTCACCTTGGAAGGGGGAGTACTGTCAGGACTCGAACCCGTGGCCAGTCATGTCCCAGGCGGTAGCTCTACCCACTAGGCTACCGTCTCTCCTTGGACTAGTCTCTGCTAACTTCTAACTACCTCTCTTGTCCTAGCCTTGTCCTCCTGATTATCCAATCTCTTGCACCTGCTACTTCCCTATAAAACCCAGCCCTTGAACCCAGCCCTTTGCTGGTTATTGTGCCTCCAAGCCTGTAGCAAGCTTCCTCTCTGCTCCTCCACCACTACTGCTGATTTACCATCGTTGCCAACCCGGACCGTTTGACCTCGCTGATTAGCCGCCTGCATTGACTCTCTGCTTACCTCCGACCACGCCTCCGTCTACTCCTGCTGTTACCTTGCTGCCATCTCTGCTGCCGACCCGGACTGATCGACCACGCTACCTGCCTCCTGCTTCTGTGGGCCTTGCCACTGGACTCCATACTCCCAGCTTGGGTGTCCTCTGACTAAGGTGAGCCTCGTTAGACACTACCGTCCATAACACTAATAAAGGGGGAGACGCTGTGGAGGTCACTGTTAAAGGGGCAGGCTGCTGTGGAGGTCACTGTTAAAGGGGCGGGCTGCTGTGGAGGTCACTGTTAAGGGGGCAGGAGCTGTGGAGATCTCTGTTAAGGGGACAGGGAACGGTGGAGGTCACAGTTAAAGGGACCTTCCGCTATGGAGGTCAGTATTAAGGGGCGGGGTGCTGTAGCGGTCACTGTTTAGGGGGAAGGTGTTGTGGAGGTCACATTTTAAGGGGACAGAGCTCTGTGGAGGTCACTGTTTTATTCTGGAATTCACTGTTAATGAGACTAGGTACCGTCGAGGTCACAAATAAAGGGCCGGCCGCTGTGGAGGTCACTGTTAAAGGGGCGGGTGCTGTGGAGGTTACTGTTAAGAGGCGGGGGACTGTGGAGGTCACTAATAAAGGGGAAGCTGCTGTGAAGGTCACTGTTAAGGGGGCGGGTTATTATGGAAATCACTGTTAAGGAGACGGGTACTTTGGAGGTCATTAATAAAGGGGGGTCCCCTGTGGATTTCACTGGTAACGGGGAGAGCGCTGTGGAGGATACTGTTAAGGGGGCACAGACATACCCATAATTTCACCCATGCAGCCCTACCTGACTTGAGCATCGGAGCAGTTCATGCTCCGATGCTCTCTATTGCCCTGCGCAGGATCGCACAGGGCAAGAGTTGTTTTATTTACTATAACACACTGCCTGGCGGAAGCTTCCACTCAGCAGTGTGTTTGGTGATGTCACCGTCTCTGATGGGAGGGCTTTACCGCTGCCCTAGCCATTTTACAAGCTAGGGCAGCGCTAAAGCCCGCCCATCAGTGCCGGTGAAATCAGCAGGCTCACTGCTGGGCGAAAGCCTCCGCCTGGCAGCCAGAAGGAGAGCCCGGTACGTCACCGGAACGCCACAAAATGCCTTTGCTCTTGTCAGGAGGGCTGCCTGGGTGAAATTCGGGGTATGTCCGGGTTCAGCTCTGAACCCGGAATACCCCTTTAAGGAAGCAAGGGACTGTGGAGTCCACTACTAAAGGGGCAGCTGCTGTGGAGGTCACTGTTAAGGCAGCGGAGTACTGTGAGGTCACTGTTAAGGGGGCCGGGAATGGCGGAGGTCATAGTTAAGGGGACTCTAACCTATAGTAAGTGTTAAGGAGCGGGTGCTGTAGATGTCACTGTTAGGGGGGCAGGCCCCTGTGGAGGTCACTTAAAGGGGTTGGGGTGCTGTGGAACTCACTGTTAAAGGGGCAGGCTGCTGTGAAGGTCAAAGTTAAGGGGGCGGGCTGCTGTGGAGGTCCCATATTAAGGAGGCGGGGTACTGTGGGGGTGTGTGGAGGTCACTGTTAAGGGGGGGGGTTACTGTAGATGTCACTGTTATGGAGGATACTGTTGATATCTTTTTAACGACACACACAAATATTAAATAAAATAGATGAAATATACCCATGTGAAACCGGGTCATTCTGATAGTATATATATATAAAACAAGGTTGAAGGAAGGTGATACTACAGTAAACTCACGGTGGTCACGCCTTCTTCCTTTTTTTCTATTTTAACCATATTAAACTGTATGAGGTCTTTCATGTAATAGAACAGATTCTTGCGGCACATGTTAATCAGACGGTGCAGCATGCTACTTAATCTATACATAAGACAGATTACATTCTGTGCGGCTTCTGTATTAGCTGTACACACCGCGGGGCATCAATCTGTTCTTGATTGGCTATTAGGGAGATGGATAACACACAGTTTAACTATATCACCACCAGCATTCCAAAATAGCTTTGTAGCAGATGTATAGAATTAGGCATACTGTATGTATTACTATTCTTTATATTAATACTGTTATTACAATTTTTAAATGTCTACTATGGTGTTATGGTGTAGGGTTAGTTGCACCCATGTACTGATGCTTGAGAAGAGACCAATATTATAATTGGTATTTGGTAGGTGCGGAAGGTCTAATGACAGATTAGGGGCCCAGTAGTTAAACCTCTGCCTACATCAGAACAACTTTATACGGTAACTCTTCTCATCCCAAACTAGTGGCATCATTTACCTTGTCTGCTCCAATTCTATAAGTCCTTGTATGATCTGACATCAACAGTTGTCATTTTGTAAGACTGTCAATATGTTATAGTGACACGTCAGAAGTTTTTACCAGTGGAGGTCTGGGTGCTGAGACGAGGGGTGTAGCTAGGCTTTCAAGTACCCGGGGCAAGGGTTTAGCATTGGTGCCCCCAGTAGATGATGAACCACACTTTAGTGCCAGTTACATATAATGCTTCCCGTGTTGGTGCCCCAAGTAGTGGTGATCTTTGTGTAAAAAAAAGAACAAATAAACACTTACCTCCACTCCTGTTCCACTGTAGGCATTTGGGATGCAGTCCACAGCCTGAATTGTGGCATGTGTTGCCACATCCCATGCTCCTGCACCAGGTCTTGCGCAATGACGTGATCACGTGAGACCTGGTGTAGGAGGTCATAGTGATGCAATTGTGACCTCTTGTGCCTGCTTACTGCGGCCCATGAAATTGAGCGGGCACAAATGGGGCCGTGATTGCACCCCCATTACAGATAACGAGGTGGTGCCCTACCCTCGCCTATCTGTTGACCCCCACAATGGTTCTGATTGCCTCTTCTCAGCGAGACAGCCAGGTGAGGGGTAGATTTACTAAGACTGCTGCTTCCCATTCTAGTCTTGGTAAAAAATGTGCAGGAATATGACACTCCAAATTTATCAAGAGGTTCAGGCCTTATATCTGGCCATATTCTGACTTTTTATGTACCAGAAACTTAAATCTATGTCAGTTAGGAGTTTGTGTAGATTTCAGCTACAATTTATGCCAGTTTTTGGCATAAATTATAGTGAATTTGGTAGGCCTCGATAAACCCTGCTTGAAAAGTCACAACTTTTTGTAAAACCATACAACATTTGCTCTGCTCAGAGAGACAATCAGTGAAGGGTCACAAGATGAGTCTAGCGCGTCTACCCCTTTGCTTTTAAAATCAATGGGGTCTCAGTGTATAGATCCCAGAGACAACCCTTATAATATGTCAAAAGTTTTGCAACATGACCTTACAATTTAACAGAGGCTTTGATGACTCCTTACAAAAGAAAGGACCAGAAAGGAAGTTCTGATTGTTGGGTGAGGCACTAATAATCAATCTGCACAGGGTGCCATGTAACCTTAGGCATGCCATGGTTATCGTATAAACATTTAATGACTAATTTAAGCTTTCAGTAAATTAAAAAAAGAGTCAGTCCAAAAGAAAATATGTCAATCTTTTAGCCACCCACACCCTTTGTGTCTGGTTACCATTCTGCAGACTGAGCTCTAAGCTACTGCTGCAGCAGAATCAACCCCCAGACTCTGTTCCTGTGTTTTTTTTTCTTAATATCCATGAAGACCGTATCTGGGGCTGGGAATTAGATCCATTTAGATGAATCAAGCAATAACTCTCTACAGCAATCATGCCTGGCAAGTGCTGTGTTCAGTCTTTGATTTCATCAAAATGGTAATGTGTTTTAAAAAAGCAACAGACAAATAACTCCAGAGGAACTGCTGGAAACTTTATTTGTAAATCACATCCTGTGTTCTGCAGCTTGAGCTTAAAATCTCGAGCTTATTATTGTGGAAGAGAAAAGTTAGAAGAGGAGGCTGGGAGAGATATAACACTGTCATTGCTGGATGGAGCGTCTCATGATGCAGGGTCATGATACAAATCTCTTGTCACCGACCACCAGAAGATACACTTAAAAATCAGTCTTGTCATATTCCATGCTTTGTAATAAAAAAAATTGTGCTCTTATGATCAGAGAACTTAGGTGCTTCTTTGGTCTGGAGCGGCAGGATTTTTTGGCCATAGGAAACCTACCTAATTGCATATTGGCTGAAAATATTATTATTTCATATTCATGTTTGGTATGTCTGGGTTGGTAAAAATATCCTGAAAAACCTGTTGGTCATATAGTAACATATTAACATAGTATATAAGACTGTAAAAAGACATTTGTAGAGTTGAGCGAACTTCTATTTTTAGTTTGGCGTCCAAAGTTCGGGTTCGGGTTATCTTAGCATCCCGTTATGGATTCCGCTACCGCGGACCATAACGGCATTTGGAATCCATAAGGGGTTGCTTCATTGAACCCGAACCTTGGACAACCCTAATGACCTGGGGTGATGTCACCATCATGTGATCAGTGCAGGGGGCGTGGCTCAGCACTGGATTGGATAAGAGGTGATCCAGTACTGAGCCACGCCCACTGCACTGATCACATGACGGAGACGTCACCCCAGGTCCTTAGGGTTGTCCAAGGTTTGGGTTCAATGAAGCAGCCCCTTATGGATACTAAATGCCGTTATGGTCCGCGGTAGCGGAATCCATAACGCGATGCTACGATAATCTGAACCCGAACTTTGGACGCCGAACTAAAAATATAAGTTCGCTCAACTCTAGACATTTGTCCATTCAGTTCGGCCTGTTTCCTACAAGTTGATCCAGAGGAAGGCAAAAAACCCCTGTGAGGCAGAAACCAATTTTCCCCACTTAAGGGGAAAGAATTCCTTCCCGACTCCAATCAGGCAATCAGAATAACTCCCTGGATCAACGACCCCTCTCTAGTAGCTATAGCCTGTAATATTATTACACTCCAGAAATACATCCAGGCCCCTCTTGAATTCCTTTATTGTACTCACCATCACCACCTCCTCAGGCAGAGAGTTCCATGGTCTCACTGCTCTTACCGTAAAGAATCCTCTTCTATGTTTGTGTACAAACCTTCTTTCCTCCAGGCGCAAAGGATGTCCCTTCGTCACAGTGACAGTACTGGGGATAAATAGATGATGGGAGAGATCTTTGTACTGACCCCTGATATATTTATACATAGATATTAGATCTCCCCTCAGTCGTCTTTTTTCTAAAGTGAATAATCCTAATTTTGATAACCTTTCAGGGTACTGTAGTTGGCCCATTCCAGTTATTACTTTAGTCGCCCTCATCTGAACCCTCTCCAGCTCTGCTATGTCTGCCTTATTTACAGGAGCCCAGAACTGTACACAGTCCTCCATGTGTAGTCTGACTAGTGATTTGTAAAGTGGTAGGACTATGTTCTCATCACGGGCCCCTTTTGATGCAACCCATTATCTTATTGGCCTTGGCAGTAGCTGCCTGACACTGGTTTGCACAGCTTAGTTTGCTATTTATTAAAATTCCTAGATCCTTTTAGATGTCAGTGTTACCGAGTGTTTTACCATTTAGTATGTGCGGGTGACTTGCATTATTCCCTCCCATGTGCCTAACTTTACATTTGTCAGTGTTAAACCTCATCTGCCATTTCTCTGCCCAAGCCTCCGATCTATACAGATCCCTCTGTAGCAGAAAACTGTCCTCTTCAGTGTTAATTACTTTACAAAGTTTAGTGTCATCTGCAAAAATTTATATTTTACTGTGCAGGCCTTCTACAAGATCATTAATAAATATATTGAAGAGAATAGGGCCCAATACTGACCCCTGAGGTACCCCACTAGTGACAGTGACCCAATCTGAGTGTGTACCGTTAATAACCACCCTCTGTTTTCTATTACTCAGCCAGTTACTTACCCACATACAGACATTTTCTCCCAGTCCGAGCATCCTCATTTTATATTCTAACCTTTTATGAGGTACAGTGTCAAATGCTTTGGAGGAGTCCAGATATACGACATCCATTGATTTGCCGCTGTCAAGTCTAGAACTTACCTCCTCATAGAAACTGATTAAATTCGTTTGGCATGACGATCCCTCATGAAGCCATGCTGATATGGGGTTATTTGCTTATTTTCATTGAACTACTCTAAAATAGCATCTTTTAGAAAACCTTCAGTTTACAAACAAAAAATGTTAAACTTACTGGCCTATAATTTCCTGGCTCAGTTTTTGGACCCTTTTTGAATATTGGCACCACATTTGCTATGTGCCAATTCTGTGAAACATTCCCTGTCAGTATAGAGTCCGTAAATATTAGGAATAAAGGTCTGGCTATGGCATCACTTAATTCCCTTAGGATACCGGGGTGTATGCCATCCGGTCCTGACGATTTGTCTATTTTAATCTTTTTAAGTTGCTGTTGTACTTCTTACTGGGTCAGACAGGGCACTTTTAATGGGGAATTAAATTTTACAAGTCCAGCAATATATTCTTTATCTTATTATAATAGGGTACCTTGAAGTAAATATCAATAGTCCAGCAAAAGTAAGCATACCCTAAAAATCATATACTTTAATTACTTTCCCGTTTTAAACTGAATAATTAAAGTGTATGATTTTTAGGGTATGCTTACTTTTGCTGGACTGTTGGATTTTACTTTTACATTCTGCATTTCATCTGACAGTTTATTTTCTTCAGTGAATTTAGTGGAGAAAAAAATATTTATTAGTATTGCTTTATCCTCATCGCTTTCTGCAACTCCCTCCTCAATGCTATGTAGTGGGCCGACTCCATCAGATTTATATTTTTTACCATTCATATAATTGAAGAACATTTTAGGGTTAGTTTTACTCTCTTTGGCAATTAATCTCTCGGTCTCTAGTTTGGCAATTTTTATTAGTTTTTAACATATTCTATTTTTTTTCCTTATAGTTTATCAGTGCTTCCTGGCTCCCCTCCTGTTTTAGTGATTTATATGCTTTCTTTCTGTCATTTATTGCTTTCTTTACAGTTCTATTTATCCACATTGGTTTCTTATTTTTTTTAGCCTTTTATTCCTATAAGCATTGTAACATTTAATTGTTTACAATTTTTTTTTTTTTTGAGGACTTTGTCCCAGTTAGTTAGTCCTATGGCCTTGCTTAGTTGGCAACATTTTGCTGTTTTGAAGTTTTGTATTTTTGTTTCTCTTTAGAAACTTTCATTTGAAGGATAATTGGAAGGTTATTACTTTATGGTGACTATTTCCCAGGTGTCCCCCAACCTGCACATCTGTTGTTCTGTCAGGTCTATTGGTTAATACTAAGTCCAGTATGGCCGTCCCTCTAGTGGGGTCCTGAACCAGTTGGGAAAGGTAATTGTCTTTGGCTATTGCCAAGAACCTGTTTCCTTTATGGGATGTACAGCTTTCAGTTTCCCAGTCTATATCTGGGTAGTTGAAGTCCCCCAAAATAACGACTTCATTAGGATTTGCCGCCATGTCTATCTAGTTTAGTAATAGATTTTCTGTGGACTCTGGTATATTAGGTGGTTTATAATAAACTCCTATTAGTAATTTATTATTGTTTTTGCCTCCATGTATTTCTACCCACAGTGACTCCACATGTTCATGTCCAAAATAACGACTTCATTATGATTTGCCGCCAAGTCTATCTCGTTTAGTAATAGATTTTCTGTGGACTCTGGTATATTAGATGGTTTATAATAAACTCCAATTAGTAATTTATTATTGTTTTTGCCTCCATGTATTTCTACCCACAGTGACTCCACATGTTCATGTCCAAAATAACGACTTCATTATGATTTGCCGCCACGTCTATCTCGTTTAGTAATAGATTTTCTGTGGACTCCGGTATACTAGGTGGTTTATAATAAACTCCTATTAGTAATTTATTATTGTTTTTGCCTCCATGTATTTCTACCCACAGTGACTCCACATGTTCATGTCCCTCACATATGTATTCTCGAATTGTGGCCTTTAGACAGGACTTCACATAGAGGCAGACCCCTCCACCTCTCCGGTTTTGACGATCCTTTCTAAACAGACTGTAACCTTGTACATTAACTGCCCAGTCATAGCTATCATCCAGCCATGTCTCAGTTATTCCCACTATGTCATAGTCCTCCTCACACATCACTAATCCCCAGTTCACCATTCTTGTTAATCAGGCTTCCGGCATTAGTACAGATACATTTGAGAGCTTTATGTGTATTTTTTACCCTTCACCTTTTATTCTGAACTGTTCTAGTCCCCCCTTTCATTTCTCCCCCAGTCACACTACCTCGCCCCTGGTCTCTATCTGCACTATCCTCCCCTTCTATAATGTAATTACCGTCCCCCCAGTCCCTAGTTTAAACACTCCTCCAACCTTCTAGCCATCTTTCTCCCCAACACAGCTGCCCCTTCCCCATTGAGGTGCAGCCCGTCCCTACGATAGAGCCTGTAGCCGACATTGAAGTTGGCCCAGTTCTCCAGGATCCCAAAACCCTCCTTCCTACACCAGTTCTTGAGCCACTTGTTAACCTCCCTAATCTTCCGCTGCCTTTGTTGTGTTGTGTTGCTCTTGGTACACGCAGTATTTCAGAAAATACTACCTTTGAGGTCCTTGCCCTAAGCCTTTGACCTAAATCCCTGAAATCATTTTTAATGACTCTCCACCTTCCTCTAACTTTGTCATTGGTTCCGATATAGTCCATGACTGCTGGATCTTCTCCAGCCCCTCCCAGTAATCTGTCAACCCGATCCGCGATATAGTCTTTCCCAGAGATACCTACAAGAAGTTTTGGCTCAAATTACCCTTTAAAATTGCATACTGTAAACTAGACATGGTTCAGATCCCTGGATATGCTTCTAGTGTAAGTCTGGCCAATCTTCCACTGTTCCAGTAGTGTGGGTCCCTCACTCATCTAATTGGTATTGTGTCCCTTTTATTTCCGGACTGTTTGCTGCATGTTCTTTTTTTTTATTTTTTGTAATAAGTAAATAGAAAATGTCAGTCCTGTGTCCCAGAAACACGGACAGTTACTTGTGCTGCTGGTTCTGATGTAGTGTGGTGGGTGGTTCACACTGGAAAATTCATGTAGTAAAAGATTGAAACCGCGCTGCTTGTGAATAGGTCGTACGGGGCACAGGTGAATGAATCAGGGTATTGGCCTTCGTCCTCCTCTCTCAAAGGGTTCGATCCTTCTCAGACCGCCTCCTCTGTAGGGTTAAATGACCGGCACATAGTGAAGTACCCTCTTAGTAGTTGTTAAAAAAGGTTTTATTCTACTCACAGACAAAGGTAGATATAAGGCATATCACAATGATAAAATCAATTCAGGTTCCTGCCCTACCCGGGTTTCGCTCTCTGGCTTCCTCAGGGTCGTAGCACTGTAACTTGTAGCACTCTAACTTTTTGTATAGTAAATCTTAAATTTAATAAGTCATTCCTCATTGCTCAAAATGTACCCACACTATCAACTGTAAGTACCGCTGTGCTGTGTTAGCAGCGAAGGTCAATGTGCTAGAAATTTGTCTGTCTTATAGAGGGATGAGCGAACTTGTGTTTCAAGCTCGGCGTACAAGGTTCGGGTTATCTAAGAATTCCATTATGGATTCCGCTAAGTTATGGTCCGTGGTAGCGGAATCCATAACGGGATTCTTAGGTAACCCAAACCTTGTATGCTGAACTTGAAACACAAGTTCGCTCATCTGTAGTCGTATACTAAAAACGTACTGTGCTCTGTTTCGTTGGCCAGATGCTGGCAGTGTTAGGTGTAGATGTGTGGACATGTTTGGGGGTCGATTCACTCTTGGTAGCCTAATCCATTAGTCAAGTGTGAAAACAAGTGTAGAAATGGAGCTTTCCCTTACAATCATATCCACAGTGACGGGTACTGTGAATGCCAGAGTGACCCTCATGGCTTGTCATATTGCATATGCAATCGTGACAACTATATTATTACAGTATATTCCTTTCTAGCACAATATTGAGAGAGCTGTAGAAGCAAAGCCAATAACTGGAGTCTCCTGGTGACCTAGTATACAGGAACAAGTAGAATTGTGTATGTAGGCCTTACGGTATTGCCTAAATTTGGAAAATCTTGGCACAAATCAATTTTGTGTTATTTCTTTTAGTGAATCTAAGTGAAGAATTGGCAGATTGATGCAACCTTTGTATCTGGCAAACACAGAGGGCCAAGCAAATAAATAGATTGGGCAGATCATTTTCATATCCATGGTGAATCTATTTAGTTATCTAAATCAGAGAGCTATTACAATTTGCTACACCATACATTCACAAAGAGGTAAATGAACAATTCTGCTCTGCTACATCTTTACTCTGAAAACGAAATCTTTTACTATTCTAAAGATGAACAGGTGAATGAAATTTGTTGAAGGAATGTGTGTATGGATCCTTATTTTGGTAGACAGCAGTTTAGTAACATATTCATAGGCAAATCACTGTATGGTACAGTATCTTACTACAGTACCCTATTAGAAAGAGATGCTTCTTAGTCGCAAACATATGAATTTGTATGAAATAAATAGTACACAAGCTAGAGATAGTTATTATAAAATTCTGAAATTATACACACATTAAAAAAAAAAAAAAAAACTTCTGATTATAACGGACCCAAATTTTTGGGCAGTAGAGAGATTTCAAGGCAATCACAGCAATTTCCGCTAGGGCCGAATTTACTTAGACTGAAATCGAATCAGATGGTTCATTCAGCCGGACCAGATTCGAGTTTTAAGAATTTCACTCATCTTAACTTGGAACTTGTAATACAACCATTAGCCTGAGGCTCAAAACTGGGAATAGCTGTCCAGTAATTGCATTTTACCAACTAATAACGAGCATTAAGAGGGATATAGTAGCTGTGTTTTTGGTGATAAAATGATGTCTCCCATGCTTTTCTCGGTTTCCAAGTGAATGAGCATTACTGTCTATACAATGCAATTTTTAAATTAGAAGGATTTTCACTACAACAGTTGTAATTTTTACAAAAAATGTGGTTCAACTTTTGAAAAGTTTATTTAATAAGCTCAAGTCCTTGTGCTTGTGTCAGTTTTTACGGAAAATAAAAAAGGGGTTAAACTGTCTGTGTTTATGAATAGGACTATTCCTCCAAAAAGGACAGCTGGGCATGTGTTCATAAGTCCATTCAAAATAATTGCCAGAAGGGATTAGATCTGTATTTCAGATGAGGATACCATAGATTTCATGGACAAACAGATTAGTTGATCGAGATACATAATTAAAATTCATTAGCCCCCAAGTCAGAAATCTGCCAGGCTGCCCTTAAGGTTAACAATTGGGCATAGAACGTTATGTTTCCCTGTGCCAGTTTGGATATACAAAAGCCATTTGCAATGCTTCATATACTAATTCCGGCACATCTGCCAAGTTACAGAAGGAACAATTCTCTCTGTTTAGTGTTTCTACAGTAGTATTTTATATTTTAGGCTGTATTCTACATAGTTGGTGAGAAGGCTTGGACTGGCCAAAAGGGGTACAGGGGAATACCCCAGTGGGCTCCTGATCATGGTGGGCCCTAGTCTCCCACCCCCTGCACAAGTGGCACATAACACAGTAGACTTACTGCACTACATACATATATTCAATGTACAGCACCTTAACCAACCTATGTTCATAGTAAAAACTTGTTCAAATATTTATTATATTTTAATGTATTCGTACGGTGGGCCTCAAGATACATTTTACTGGTGGGCCCTAGGTACCCCAGTCTGACACTGTTGGTGAGTCTAATGTTTCTACAGTTCTAGGTAGAAACCTGATGCCAACTAAATTCCATATTACTCCACTTCTTGTATTTGCCCCTTACTCCTAGATGTGGGCCCCATAATAAGGCTCACTCTCTTTTTATCTGTCCAGTTTACACAGTTTGCATTTGTCCTCTTTGAATGCTGCATTATTTTCATCTATCTATTGTATTTTCTGCAAATGGCTTACACTGCCCAAAGCTCCAGTGCTCCAGTCCTGACCAATCTTTTTTATAATGTTTCTGTAGCAATGATGTGCTGTTCATACAACTGAGTGGTGCCATACATGCTAGCATCACTGTGGATGCCAGTAATTTGTAATGGCGGTCACACATATGTACCTCAACATCATCGCTTTGGTATCAACTGCACTGACATAGTTTGGAAACGGATATTGTTCCCAAAATATATCAGCATTTTTTGGCAATTTTTGGGTGGTGTAATAATGGATAAATGCATTATGCAACACCTCATACAAGGCCTGACATGTATCTTTGAGAATACCGGATACAGCATATATTCCCAGACAAAACTGAAAATAGAGAGATGATAAACGTTCTCCAGTTGCAAGATATCTGTTGTAGAGAGAAAACAATATTTTAAAAATACTGTTTATACATTTTGAAAAAAGATGGGATGGGAGGTTAGTTGCTAAGAGAGTAGTCTACAAATTAATTCTAAATGAGTCCAAAAATATTGAGAAGTAAGGTTGAAATGAAAATATATAAAATAATAGATGGTGATTAAAAAAGGAAAAGAAGATGGCACACATACTTGACAGTTAGCATCAGTCGTTCCTCAGCAGAAATGACTCTTCGGAATTCAGTATCATGTCTTTCAATTCTGGCTTTTATTCATTGTAGTAGGTAGAAATGAGCAAAGTGTTAAAGAATTTGATTTGGATGGTTCGCCGAATAATTTTAAAAAATGTACTTTGTTACAAATTAATTTGTCACGAGGTGCGTTAAATCAGGTCTATCACACCCATCAGTTAACCTTTAGAGAGATATATCCTGTTGAACATCACTGTGCAGTGAAGCAGTGCATCAGAATGACAGGCAGGTCAAATATAGTGGGGAAAATACGGTAAGTATTTGATACACTGGCGATTTTGCAAGTTTTCCCACCTACAAAGAATGGAGAAGTCTGTAATTTTTATCGTAGGTATACTTCAACTGTGAGAGACAGAATCTAAAAAAAAAAAATCCAGAAAATAGAATTGTATGTTTTTTAAATAATTAATTTGCATTTCAGACTGAGGAATATTGTGTTTCTTCCATTTTCTAATAATTGTGCCAACAGTCGTTGCCTTCTTACCAAGCTGCTTGTTTATTGCACTGTAGCCCAATTCCCAGTCTTGTGTAGGTCTATAATTTTGTCCCTGGTGTGATTGAGTGTGTGGACAGGTGTCGATACAGGTAACGAGATCAAACATGTGCAATTAATACAGGGCAGAGAAGGATGAGCGCAGAGAAGGATGGCTTCTTAAAGAAAAACGAACAGGTCTGTGAGAGACAGAATTCTTGCTGGTTGGTAGGTGAACAAATACCTATTTCATGCAATAAAATGTAAAAGAAATAAATTAAAAATCATAAAATATGATTTTCTTGATTTTTTTTTTTTAGATTCTGTCTCTCACAGTTGAAGTGTACCTATGATAGTAACATAGTAACATAGTATATAATACCGAAAAAAGACATTTGTCCATCCAGTTCGTCCTGTTTCCTACAAGTTGATCCAGAGGAAGAAGAAAAAAAAACCCTGTGAGGTAGAAGCCAATTTTCCCCACTTAAGGGGAAAAAATTCCTTCCCGACTCCAATCAGGCAATCAGAATAACTCCCTGGATCAACAACGCCTCTCAAGTAGCTATAACCTGTAATATTATTATGCTCCAGAAATACATCCAGTCCCCTCTTAAATTCCTTTACTGACCATCACCACCTCCTCAGGCAGAGAGTTCCATAGTCCATTTACTGCTCTTACCATGAAGAATCATTTTCTATGTTTGTGTACAAACTTGCTTTCCTCCAGACGCAGGGGATGTCCCCTCGTCACAGTGACAGTCCTGGGGATAAATTGATAATGGGAGAGATCTCTGTACTGACCTCTGATATATTTATACATAGTTATTAGATCTCCCCTCAGTCGTCTTTTTTCTAAAGTGAATAACCCTAATTTTGATAACCTTTCAGGGTACTGTATTTGCCCCATTCCAGTTATTACTTTAGTTGCCCTCCTCTGAACCCTCTCCAGCTCTGCTATTAAAGACCTTTCCATTCTTTGTAGGAGGGAAAACTTTCAAAATTTCTAGTGTATCAAATACTTATTTTCCCCACTGTATATGGCAATTGTGGGGAGTCGCTCTGGTAGATAGCGGTGCGGGTGCAGTACAGAGGCAAAACAGGGAGTCCAGAAGGTGCAATGAACAGTGTTTTATTCACACTTGCACAAAAACAAACGATATAAACAGTCTCTTGGTGTTTGTTCACACATACCAGAAATCATGAGGCAAAACAAAACAGTCCAAATCAGGTTCTAGTCACCTAGGAGGTTTTGGGTGCAGGTTCGCACCTAGCTGTCAGTCCAGCCGCAAGACAGTCGCCGTCAGGCTTCCAGGTCGTCTGCACTCCTCCTTGCTGGGCTCTTGCGTCCAGCCCAGAGAACTTCCAAACACAAGTGACTCCACAGCCTAACAGCAGCTCCAGGACAATCACCCCCACCTGCTGGTGCTGGCTGTGTTTTAAAGCCCAGCAAAGTCCGGCCTGGACCGTGGGGAGTAGGCACCCACCCAACTCTTTGCCTACTCCCAGTAAGAGCCGGCCCGGATTGGCTTTGCAGCCAAACTAACTATAAATGTCAAGCAGCACTAGCTGCTGCTGACACATAAAACCCGGCTCTCACCTCACCGAGGCCAGGAACCTCGGTGACACGTACCTCCCATCGATAACGGTACCTTGCACCTTACCACATACCCCCCTTTGTTCAACCCTGAGGGGTGAACACATGTGAGGCAGTGGACGCGGGACAGGGCATCTGCATTACCCTGCAAGCGGCCTGCCCTGTGTTCTACCGAAAATTTGAAAGTTTGCAAGGATAGGAACCACCTGGTGACCCGAGCATTCCTCTCCTTGGCCTGGCTCATCCACTTGAGAGGGGAATGGTCGGTCACCAGACGGAACCTCCTCCCTAACAGGTAATAGCGGAGAGATTCGAGTGCCCACTTGATAGCCAGGCACTCCTCTCCACTATACTATACCTGGTCTCGGCTGGGGTGAGTTTACGGCTCAGGAAGACAACGGGATGTTCTTCCCCATTGACCTCCTGAGACAGTACTGCACCGAGACCTACCTCCGAGGCATCCGTCTGAACGACGAACTCCCTGTTGAAGTCGGGTGTCACCAAAACCGGAGACCCACACAGGACCGACTTCAACGCGGAGAAAGCCTCCTCCGCCTTCTCATTCCAGCTAACCTTCCCCGACTTTCGCCCCTTCAACAGGTCTGTCAACGGCGCTGCTATTGTGGCAAAGTGGGGCACAAACCGCATGTAGTACCCTACAATTCCCAGGAAGGACTTTACCTGCCTGGTGGTGACCGGTCGGGGCCAGTTACGAATGGCCTCTACCTTATGGCCTCTACCTGCGGCTTGATGACTCCGCGCCCAATAACATATCCCAGATATTTGGTCTCTTCCAACCCAATCGCACACTTCTTTGGATTGGCGGTTAGACCAGCTTTCCTCAGGGCATCTACTACCGCCTGCACTTTGGGCAAATGGCTTTCCCAGTCGGTGCTGTGAATGATTACATCATCTAAGTAGGCCGAGGCGTACCGACGATGAGGTCGCAGCACAATATCCATTAACCTTTGGAAGGTGGCGGGGGCGCCATGCAGGTCAAAGGGTAACACCTTGTAATGATACAGGCCCTGCGGAGTAACAAAAGCGTTTTTTTCCTTGGCCGCCTCTGTTAAGGGTACTTGCCAGTATCCTTTAGTGAGGTCTAGCACAGAAAAATAACGGGCTTGCCCTAAATTCTCAACAAGCTCGTCTACCCGGGGCATGGGATACGCATCGAACTTGGACACTTCATTTAATTTGCGAAAATCGTTGCAGAACCGCAACGTCCCATCCGGCTTGGGTATTAGAACTATGGGACTGGCCCACTCACTTTTCGATTCCTCAATGACATCAAGCTTCAACATTAATTGCACTTCCTCCGCGATGGCCCGTCGCCGAGCCTCGGGTACCCGGTATGGTTTTAACCGGATTTTGGCCTGAGGCTCAGTGACGATGTCATGTTGGATGAGAGACGTGCGGCCAGGGAGGTCCGAGAACACATCCGTGTTCCGACTGATGAACTCCCTGACTTCCTTGGAAGACAGGCTGTCTGCAATTTTTACCGTGGCTACAGCTTCGCAGGCCTCGAACTGTGGGGCTGGACCCTTGTCACCTAGAAGCCCTGGCCGGGGGCTGTTGTCGTCGGCCGTGTCCCTGTCTTTCCACGGCTTCAGTAAATTCACGTGGTACACCTGCTCCGGCTTGCGCCGCCCTGGCTGGTGTACTTTGTAATTTACTTCCCCTACCTTCTCGATAACCTCATAGGGGCCCTGCCACCTGGCTAGGAACTTGCTGTCAAGGGTGGGCACCAGAACCAAAACCCGATCTCCCGGGTTGAAGTTCCGTACCCGGGCCTGATGATTATACACCCTACTCTGGCCTTGTTGCGCTGCCTCCATATGCTCCCGGACCAGTGGCAACACCCTTTCCATCCGGTCCTGCATCTGGGTGACATACTCAATGACACTTTTGTGTGGGACAGGCTGTTGTTCCCACGCTTCCTTGGCGATATCCAACAGGCCCCGAGGGTGTCTGCCATAAAGCAGTTCGAAGGGCGAGAACCCAGTAGAGGCCTGGGGCACCTCTCGCATGGCGAACATGAGATAGGGCAGAAGCAGGTCCCAGTCCTTCCCATCTCTGGACACCACCCTTTTTAACATATTTTTTAGAGTTTGGTTGAACCTTTCGACAAGACCGTCTGTTTGCGGATGGTAAACGGACGTCCGTAACTGCTTTATACGCAACAATTTACACAGTTCCCTCATAACTTTGGACATAAAAGGGGTCCCTTGGTCGGTCAGAATCTCTTTTGGCAGGCCCACACGGGAAAACATTTCCATTAACTCTTTGGCAATGAGCTTAGCCGAGGTATGTCGCAGAGGCACCGCCTCTGGATACCGAGTAGCATAGTCCAGAACCACCAGGATATGTTGTTGACCCCTAGCAGACTTCGGTACGGGTCCGACCAGATCCATGGCAATACGCTCGAATGGGACCTCAATTATTGGGAGAGGGACCAGGGGACTTCTGTAATGCGGCTGGGGGCTATTTACCTGACAGGTCGGACAGGACTTACAGAACTCCTCTACTTCCTTAAACAAACCGGGTCAGTAAAATCGCTGTAGTACGCGGTCCTGCGTTTTCTGCCACCCCATGTGTCCCCAAGAACATGTTGGTGGGCAAGCTCCATAACAAGCTTGCGGTATGCGGTGGGCACCACCAACTGTTCAACTGGCTCACCTCGGATTTGGTTCACCCGATACAACATATCCTGAAGAACAATAAATCGCGGAAACATTAATTCAGCCCCAGGTTTCTGGGGTTTACCATCAATCATTACAACACTTTCCCAGGCCCTGGTTAGGGTTTGGTCCCGGTGTTGTGCGGTCCCAAAATTTTCCCCGGAGACATTGAGGTCTGCCAACTCAGGTCCCGGTGGCAAGTCCTCCGTGTCACCCACCATTACCCTCAGTGGGGTTGCCTCCCCCTCTACCGCTGGAGCAGTGGTCACCCCTACCGCTGGCCCTTCAGATTCAGGCTCCCAGGGTTCTGGCCTTCCAGTGGTATCAGGCCACTCTACTAGGGTTACCCCTGTCTCGGGTCCATCAGATACTTTTATTGCCGGCCACAGCGCCGGGAAACCTGGGAAGTCCCTCCCAAGTATCAGTTCATGTGGGAGTTTAGTAGCGACAGCCACCTCGTGGGTCCACATACCAGCCGCTGTGGACAAAGTCAGTAGTGCAGTGGGGTAGTCTTTCAGGTCTCCGTGGATGCACAGGACCCCGATTTTACGGCCGGTATACTCCACAGGCCGTACCAGGGCAGCCCTTACCAGGGAGACTAGACTCCCGGAGTCCAGCAGGGCCACCGCCAGAGAATCTCCCACCTCTACCTGACACAGGTGGTTATTGTCCTGCACCTCACGGGTGCCAGTTGCACACAGCTTCCGTGCATACAGGGAGTGGCGATAGCCGTAGTTCACTTCCATCGGCTCACCCTGGTGCGGACAGTCGACCCTGAGGTGGCCTGGCTCCTTACACCTCCAGCATACCACGGGAGGCGGAACCGCAGGGGGCACATTCCGTGCAGGTCTCTCTGTCGCCGGTCGTCGGAACTGGGGTGGAGGCCTCCGGGGTTTGACTGGCCCCTTCCCAGCAAGACTCCCTGCAGGTTTCTGGTGGCCTCGTAACGCTCCACCAGATCAACCATTTCAAGGGCATTAGTGGGGGATACCTGGCCGATCCAGTGCTGAAGGGGGTAAGGTAGGGCCCTCCAGAACATGTCGGCCAGCAAACGGTCCAGTATAGCCGTCGGACTTAGAACCTCAGGCTGCAGCCACTTTTGCAACCTGTGCAGCAACTCATAGTACTGCGGCCTGGCGGGTTCAGCCGATTTAAAGTCCCACTGGTGGACCCGCTGAGCCCGGACCAACACATTTACCCCCAGTCTGGCCAGGATCTCCCCCTTCACCGTGGGGTAATCAGCAGCCTGGTCATCTGCTAGGTCAAAAAAACCTGCTGGGGTCCGGATGCCAGGAACAGAGCGACCACCTCGGCCCACTGGTCACGGGGTAACTTCTCCCTCACGGCTACCTTCTCAAAGACCGCCAGATACGTCTCAACGTCGTCCGAGGGGGTCATTTTGGGATCGCCGCACGGACCGCTTTCCGGGCATCATGGACATGGTGGGACGCTCCTGCAGCTTGTAAAGCCATCACGTGCTGTAATAGTAGCTGGTTGGTCTCCCGCTGCTGCACGTTAGCCTCTATGAGAGCTTTCACAGCCGCCTCCATGTTGCCAGCAATTCCTACTTGTAGCTTTGCTGGTTTAATATATTCCATGCACTCGTGCCCAGCAAAACAAACAAACTTCGGCGTTCACGCCAGCCTCACTGCGCATGCCCGCATCCGACACCAAATGTGGGAGTCGCTCTGGTAGATAGCGGTGCGGGTGCAGTACAGAGGCAAAACAGGGAGTCCAGAAGGTGCAATGAACAGTGTTTTATTCACACTTGCACAAAAACAAACGATATAAACAGTCTCTTGGTGTTTGTTCACACATACCAGAAATCATGAGGCAAAACAAAACAGTCCAAATCAGGTTCTAGTCACCTGGGAGGTTTTAGGTGCAGGTTCGCACCTGGCTGTCAGTCCAGCCGCAAGACAGTCGCCGTCAGGCTTCCAGGTCATCTGCACTCCTCCTTGCTGGGCTCTTGCGTCCAGCCCAGAGAACTTCCAAACACAAGTGACTCCACAGCCTAACAGCAGCTCCAGGACAATCACCCCCACCTGCTGGTGCTGGCTGTGTTTTAAAGCCCAGCAAAGTCCGGCCTGGACCGTGGGGAGTAGGCACCCACCCAACTCTTTGCCTACTCCCAGTAAGAGCCGGCCCGGATTGGCTTTGCAGCCAAACTAACTATAAATGTCAAGCAGCACTAGCTGCTGCTGACACATAAAACCCGGCTCTCACCTCACCGAGGCCAGGAACCTCGGTGACACGTACCTCCCATCGATAATGGTACCTTGCACCTTACCACACCATGCACATCATTGTACAGGCCACCAACATTCCTAGCTAATCAGTAGCAGGTTCAGGTAAAAACCAAAAAACAGGTGCAGATCTATTCATGATACTTAATCATTACCGGATTCTGTAGTTTGAGCATTCGCATTCAAACCAACAGTGTTTGGTAAGCATTTGATCATTATTGGTAAGGCAAAAACAGGAGTGGGTCCAAAACGGATATAAAATATGATGGAGATATTTGCATCTGTTCTGTGTTTTGGACCCACTCCTGCTTTTGGCTTCCAAATCATGATCAAATCCTGATGCCAAATACTGATCCTGTGATAGAGGCCTCATGCTCAATTTGCGTGAGTTTTGACCATTTGCTTCTGAAATCAGTTTTATTCAGAAAGAAAAGCTGCAGTACTTTTCTGGTATCCATCTGTCAGTATTTGGTTATTTATTTGAAATGAAATGGGGGTATTGCGGTATGCCAGGGGGAGACCAATTCATGATCGGACCAATTACTTGTTAACCCCGACACTTTTCCCCCAATGTTGGTTATATCAGAGGGTACACAAGGGTAAAAAAAAAAAAGGTCCAGAAACACAAAATAATAGATAATGTTTGATAAAAAACACAAAAATACACAAAAACTCCACTAGGCATGGGAAAACATGGGAAAAAGATACATCCTACCAAAAGGAGTTAACCGTACTCAGAAGCAGGAAATACCGTACTACCTACAGAAAAAAACGAAACAAGTTTTCAATCCCAAATAATAATAATAATGATGGGAGAAGAAAAGTAGACACCTGATAGTAAAGTGATTTGGCAATATGGAGCCAAGACCAGCTAAACACTTTCATGGAGGGTTCCCTTGTTAATCCTGATGCCCAGGGGATGCCAATGATGCTGAAACATGTGAAATAAGGAAGCTTGATTTAAATAGTGTGACCAGTTATCTTCCACTGACGCCGGAGCAGTGACTTCCGGATGGTGGAACGCATTTTGCCGGCCAGTGGAACACAACTTACTTCCGGTATCATGAAATCATATAAACCATCAAAAAATGTGGTGATAAGAAAGCAGGATGCGCTCATACCCATATGCAGTTGTGCATTTCTATAGGGGAGCACATCCTGCACTTGTAGTCCGTTGCTAATGGCAATCACCAGCAAAAAATGCATACAATGGATGATGCCAGCAACGGACTACAAGTACCACAATGGACATCCTACATAAGATGAAATTTATGTGGATGTGGCAAGAATTCAGAACAAACACAGAACCAGAGATAGGTGCACACTGCCGTCACACTAAACCCTCACACTGATGTTAAAAATTGAGAGTTAGTTCGACATATCCTACTAGGAGGATATGTCTTAAGCCTCGGGCACCAGCGTCAAGGTCTCTCAAGTAGCCCGTGGGCCCTAACACTCACCTACCTGCGCCGTATGGGCGATATCAGGGGCCAGTGGGCAATTACAGGAGCATTAGGACGACTCACAAACATCTCCTCTGTTACCTCCAGCATGTAGCCATGCTTGCAATGGGAGGTGGGAGGTGTCTATGAGCCCTACCCAAGACTGACTGATATAGCCCAAAGCCTAGCAGGTGCACCCAAATGTGACCTGAAGATGAAAAACAGGCACATTTAAATTGGAGTTTATACACCTCCGTACATATATATATATAAACCATCAAAAAATGTGGTGATAAGCAAGCAGCATGCGCTCATACCCATATGCAGTTGTGCATTTCTATAGGGAGCACATCCTGCACTTGTAGTCCGTTGCTAATGGCAATCACCAGCAAAAATGCATACAATGGATGATGCCAGCAACGGACTACAAGTACCACAATGGACATCCTACATAAGATGAAATTTATGTGGATGTGGCAAGAATTCAGAACAAACACAGAACCAGAGATAGGTGCACACTGCCGTCACACTAAACCCTCACACTGATGTTAAAAATTGAGAGTTAGTTCGACATATCCTACTAGGAGGATATGTCTTAAGCCTCGGGCACCAGCGTCAAGGTCTCTCAAGTAGCCCGTGGGCCCTAACACTCACCTACCTGCGCCATATGGGCGATATCAGGGGCCAGTGGGCAATTACAGGAGCATTAGGACGACTCACAAACATCTCCTCTGTTACCTCCAGCATGTAGCCATGCTTGCAATGGGAGGTGGGAGGTGTCTATGAGCCCTACCCAAGACTGACTGATATAGCCCAAAGCCTAGCAGGTGCACCCAAATGTGACCTGAAGATGAAAAACAGGCACATTTAAATTGGAGTTTATACACCTCCGTACATATATATATATAAACCATCAAAAAATGTGGTGATAAGCAAGCAGCATGCGCTCATACCCATATGCAGTTGTGCATTTCTATAGAGGAGCACATCCTGCACTTGTAGTCCGTTGCTAATGGCAATCACCAGCAAAAATGCATACAATGGATGATGCCAGCAACGGACTACAAGTACCACAATGGACATCCTACATAAGATGAAATTTATGTGGATGTGGCAAGAATTCAGAACAAACACAGAACCAGAGATAGGTGCACACTGCCGTCACACTAAACCCTCACACTGATGTTAAAAATTGAGAGTTAGTTCGACATATCCTACTAGGAGGACATGTCTTAAGCCTCGGGCACCAGCGTCAAGGTCTCTCAAGTAGCCCGTGGGCCTAACACTCACCTACCTGCGCCATATGGGCGATATCAGGGGCCAGTGGGCAATTACAGGAGAATTAGGACGACTCACAAACATCTCCTCTGTTACCTCCAGCATGTAGCCATGCTTGCAATGGGAGGTGGGAGGTGTCTATGAGCCCTACCCAAGACTGACTGATATTGCCCAAAGCCTAGCAGGTGCACCCAAATGGGTCCTGAAGATGAAAAACAGGCACATTTAAATTGGAGTTTATACACCTCCGTACATATATATATATAAACCATCAAAAAATGTGGTGATAAGCAAGCAGCATGCGCTCATACCCATATGCAGTTGTGCATTTCTATAGGGGAGCACATCCTGCACTTGTAGTCCGTTGCTAATGGCAATCACCAGCAAAAAATGCATACAATGGATGATGCCAGCAACGGACTACAAGTGCCACAATGGACATCCTACATAAGATGAAATGTATGTGGATGTGGCAAGAATTCAGAACAAACACAGAACCAGAGATAGGTGCACACTGCCGTCACACTAAACCCTCACACTGATGTTAAAAATTGAGAGTTAGTTCGACATATCCTACTAGGAGGACATGTGTTGTTCAAGTCTTGCACATCCACATAAATCTCTCATGTAGGATGTCCATTGTGGTACTTGTAGTCCGTTGCTGGCATCATCCATTGTATGCATTTTTGCTGGTGATTGCCATTAGCAACGGATTACAAGTGCAGGATGTGCTCCCTATAGAAATGCACAACTGCATATGGGTATGAGCGCATCCTGCTTTCTTATCACCACATTTTTGATGGTTTATATATATATATGTACGGAGGTGTATAAACTCCAATTTAAATGTGCCTGTTTTTCATCTTCAGGTCACATTTGGGTGCACCTGCTAGGCCTTGGGCTATATCAGTCAGTCTTGGGTAGGGCTCATAGACACCTCCCACCTCCCATTGCAAGCATGGCTACATGCTGGAGGTAACAGAGGAGATGTTTGTGAGTCGTCCTAATGCTCCTGTAATTGCCCACTGGCCCCTGATATCGCCCATATGGCGCAGGTAGGTGAGTGTTAGGGCCCTCGGGCTACTTGAGAGACCTTGACTCTGGTGCCCGAGGCTTAAGACATGTCCTCCTAGTAGGATATGTCGAACTAACTCTCAATTTTTAACATCAGTGTGAGGGTTTAGTGTGACGGCAGTGTGCACCTATCTCTGGTTCTGTGTTTATCATGAAATCATGTTTAGCATGTAGAGTGGAAGTTCAGCTATATGCGAACATTCCTGGGGTTGTGGAACGCATTTGACATCCGGTATGCACTCCACACCAACCCCGGAAGAGAGGCCGCCAAAATAAAGATGGTAGGAGGCGCTCACAATGTAGCGCTAGTGTGGCAGGGGTGTGGCCGAGAATGTATTGCAATATCTACCATGAAAGATGAAGTTCATGGAAAAACATACAGGAGAGTCAGATGTATTTAATGTCAAACAGCGCAAAAATGCACCGATGGTTGACAGACCAGCGCATGAATGCGCTGATGGTTAACACATCTCAAGAGACCAATACACTCCCAGGCAATCACATATAAGTAGATAACAGATAATCCGTCCCTAAAAACATAGCCCAAGGTAGATTGAATCCCCCAAAAATGGGAAAGGGGGAGAGAATGGCACACAAAAACCCCTTCATGTGTACCACATATTACAAGGCAAGAAAGAATGAAACTTGTCCTACTAGAGAAAAAGATGGTTCAACCAGGATGGTGATGAACAGTGAACACAATAAAAGGATATAAGTGGCGATAAAGAAGCCACATAAAGAATAGGATGCTTCTCGCATCCATGACAAGAAGCATACAATTGTTCTACTGAGGCGGAGAAGTGGGTTAATAATGAAAAAGGAAAACCCCTAAATGAAACAATTAATAGTCAATCTTTCATTCAAACTTGAGAACCCTGGGATCCCCAGCATGCCAATCAATAACATTTCTGGCAACTGGTGTGATATTCTTTTTTCATTTATCATTCACATGCTCGCATATTCTTCTTCTGAATTCGCTATATGCCTGACCGACATAGTCCTTGGGGCATGCGCACTTGCAGATGTTTCTCCCTACCCGAGTGTTACCTATCGCAGGGGAAGGAGCTTAAGAGACTGGCTGGTACACAGTCACTACGTAGCCCCCTCGGGACCAGCTGCATCGTTAGAACGCTGTCCTTTGGGGATGTTCCGTTACGGCTCATGTAAGGCATGTGAGTTAATTCATATGGCTAAAACTATCACGTGATCTGCGACAAATGAGAGCAAAAGACTGGTAAACATCTGCCAGTGCCCATGCCCCAATGACTATGTCGGTAAGACATATAGCGAATTCAGAAGAAGAATATGCGAGCATGTGAATGATATACGAAAAAAGAATATCACACCAGTTGCCAGCCATGTTATTGATAGGCATGCTGGGGATCCCAGTGTTCTCAAGTTTTCTGTTCTGGAGCTGTTCCCCCCTCACCTAGAGGAGAAGACTGGAACAGAAAAATTCTCCAGAAAGAGACTGAATGGATCTACAGGTGTAGATCACAATCACCGATTGGTTTTAATGAAAGATTAATTTTTAATTGATTCATTTAGGGGTTTTCCTTTTTCATTATTAACCCACGTCTCTGCCTTAGTAGAACAATAGTACACTTCTTGTCATGGATGCGAGAAGCATCCTATTCTTTATGTGTCTTCTTTATCGCCACTTATATTATTCAATTGTGTTCATCACCATCCTGGTTGAACCACCTTTTACTCTAGTAGGACAAGGTTCATTCTTTCTTGCCTTGTAATATGTGGTACCCATGAAGGGGTTTTTGTGTGCCATTCTGTCCCCTTCCCCATTTTTTTGGAATTCAATCTACCTGGGGCTATGTTTTTAGGGATGGATTATCTGTTCTCTACTTGATTGCCTAGGAGTGTATTGTTCTCTTGATATATGTTAGTCATTGTCGCATTTTTGCGCAGGTTTGGCATTAGCTACATCTTAATCTCCTGTATGTCTTTCCATGAACTTCATCTTTCATGGTAGATATTGCAATACATTCTCGGCCACACCCCTTCCACACTAGCGCTACATTGTGAGCGCCTCCTACCATCTTTATTTTGGTGGACTCTCTTCCAGGGTGAGGGTGGAGCGCATACCGGATGTCAAATGCGTTCCACCCACCCAGAATGTTCGCATATAGCAGAACTTCTGGTCTACATGCTAAACACGATTTCATGTGACTGGAAGTAAGTTGCGTTCCAATGGCTGGCAATATGCGTTCCACCGTCCGGAATTCGCTGCTCCGGTGTCAGTGGAAGATAATTGACCACACTATTTAAACCAAGCTTCCTTCTTTCACATGTTTCTGCATCATTGGCACCCCCTGGGCGTCAGGATTAACATGGGAACCCTCCATGTAAGTGTTTAGCTGGTCTTGGCTCCATATTGCCAAATCACCTTACTATCATGTGTCTCCTTTTCTTTTTCCATCCTTTTAAGTTATTATTTGGAATTGAAGACCTTGTTTTGTTTTTTCACTGAAGGTACTATTTCCTGCCTTCTGAGTATGGTGAACTACATGTGGTAGGATGTATCTTTTTCCCTTGTTTTACTACGCCTGTGGAGTTTTTGTGTATCTTTGTGTTTATATAAAAAATTATCTATTTTGTGTTTCTGGACCGATTTTTTTTTTTTACCCTTATGTACCCCTTGATGAACCCACTTTGGGGAAACACGTCGGGGTTAAACGGTAATTGGTCCAACCACGCAGCGCTCCTCAGTGAAATTCGGGATAGGTACTGGGATTGGGAGACTTCACCTTCAGGCATGAGGGTAGACCAGGATTTTCATAGGCACAGTCTCCCCCCTGGCATACCAAAATCCCCCCCCAACCTCCCCTCCCCTATTTCATACACTGTCCACATCCCCTGTTTTTTCTGTAAATTATGTTTATTTTTAGAGATAAAAATAAGACACATGTAGGAGCTACATCTCTCCCATTGAATCGTAGATAAACAATCTCAGAAAGTAAAAGTAAAAGTATACATATGTCTTTACTTTGTAAGACTTTCAAGGGTTTGTTCATAAACCATTAGAACATAGCAAACATAGAAATAACAGGGAAAGGGGAGGAAAGGGAGAAATGGGAAGGACAGTGAGGGTAAGGAACAAACACCAGTCAGAAATGGATCTTCTGTTGATACTTTTTTTTACATTCTATCTGTTGAAGGTATCGTCTTCTTCTAGTAGAGCAAATACTCATCGAAAACTACCTACAACTAAACACTTATTACATTCAAACAATTATTTTAACATCTGGGCCATTTTATCCATCGTCACAAATTCAGTCCATTTATTCCAGATAGAGTCATATTTCTTTGTCTTGAATATCACACTCCATCTTATTTTGTCTTAACTCTGTACTCTTGTTATCTCCAAAAAACACTCTTTAATTGTAGGGGGATCCTTTTGTAACCATTACCAAGGAATACATTATATTTGCAGGGTTAAGAATATGTAAACAAAGTTTGGATTTGACAGGTGATTGGTTTACCTCAAATAGGTCAACCTCCCTGGCGGTATGATTATGTTAAGAATTTTTTACCAAAAGTGGTACAATTTTTTGCATGGAAATTTGGTGTTATGTATTGTAGGCCTGCAATTCTTAGTAATTACTTACTTAAACCTCACCAAAGAAGACTCTAGTATACATCCCAGATGTGATAAAGTTTGAAACACAAAATTATTAATTATAATCTAATAAATAATATAATTTTATTCAGTAATGTAATAAAAACCAATGTAATTTGTCAAACAAAGAAAATTCAATAAACATCCTGAGTGTGATACATTTTGAAACATGGGACTGCACAAAGTCCGACGTCACAATGAGGACAATGGAACCTGGTTTCTTTTCGGACTTTCTTTTCATTGCCATCTCTCTTTGAGCAGCAAACCACGCACATCCTGGTAGGTGCTGCTTTTTTTGAAGTTGGCGGGATGTAGTCCATAAAGTGAAGACCAGTCAGGCGTTCTGGGTTGACAACGTCAACAACACGACGTTCAGGTCTGTTCACAGCTACTGATGGCGTCTGATGGGTGACAAAAACCCACTCAACCACCTTCCATATAAACTCAGAATGAACAAGACGCTTGTCACACTTTGCTCTGTGCAGGATATATGCATTCCAAAGGCATTGTTCCAGAAGATGCCTGAAGATCTTCTTATAACATTTTTTTTGCTATTTGCGCATAGCCGGATAAAATGTCATTGCCTGATCGGCTCTGTCGACACCTCCCATGGTGTTATTATAGTCTATCACGACTTGCGGCTTCAGCACATCTTTCCCACCTCTTGCGTGGACCATGGCAGTAGAGGTATTGCGCACAGTACTCATGAGACACACGTCCTTCTTGTCTCGCCATCGCATTGCCATCATCTTACTCTTCTGCCAGGCAACCATTTCTCTGGTTTTGAGTTTTTTCTTGGCAAACATAGATGGCATGTCACGTCGGTTAGGCCTAATGGTACCATATGCATCAGTCTTGTTTTGTAGCAAAACCTCATACAGTTCCGGAGACGTGTAGAAATTGTCTGTGATCACACAATATCCCTGGTTCAGCAATGGCTCCAGCAGTGTAAGGACAGATGATGTGGCCATCCCATAGCTGCTGTACCTGGGATTGAACTTCGTGTCTTTACCGGTGTAAATGACCGAATTCCAGATGTACCCAGTGGTTGACTCACAGAGCATGTAGGATTTGATGCCAAACCACACTCCTTTGGATGCAATGTACTGTATCCAGCTTAGGTGTCCCTTGTAGACCATCAGACTTTCATCTACCTTCATCCCGGGTGATCCAGTGAACGGGAATCTTGGGGGCACTACCTGGTCCATATCGCAGTCAATAGGGCACCAAGTGTACACATTGCTGAGGACAGGTGCAGGATCATCACCGTTTTCACTTGCCGTGTCAGTGTCAGATGACAAATCTCCCCACGACTCACTATCGCTCAGTTCTGCGAGCACCTCTGTGTCACTGTCGCTCAACTGGTCCAAAAGCGTTTTTTTACTAAAGTGGCGCTTTTTTTGATGCCATATTATAAATATTTTATGGGCACAAATGGCAGGCAAGTGTCATATCTGAGTGTATAACTTCTATGTGTGTGTCACTTTTAAATGTCCCGCCCAGTTCCGCTCCCATGCGCCACTGCTGCTCGCAGGGAACAGAACCAGGAAGTCAGATGCCGGCTGGCGCTCTCAGCAGCGATCACAGCGGAGGTAAAGGGACTCCGCTGACAGCTCTGCAATGTAACCCCGAGCGTGATTTGGGGTTACCGCTCCTGGCAGTGAAAATTAACCCCGAGTCACGTTCAGGAATACCGCCAGGAAGGTTAAATAACACCATATTCAGGGAGAATTTAATCTGTGTCTTAAACACTTTATTGACAATTTTGTTGATGGCTTCCTAATATGGGACTATCAATGGACAGTTGTACCATATATGTGCATATCTGCCCACATCTTTTCCGCAATGCCAACACAAATTGGAGATTTCAGGATTGACTCGATTCATAAGTGCAGGGGTCTTGTACCATCGAGAAGTCAATTTAAATTGCATCTCACATCCCCTGGTTTTTCATTTGCGTATATTGGTGTTTTGTATCTACTGGAGTCAGCCTTATATTTCGGTTTTGGATACTCTACATTTTTATCTACATTATAAATAAAGTATCAGTTTGTAAGGGTCCTCGTTTCTCTAGTAAGTAGCTGCTGATTAAGCTGGTGCTGCTCCTTTCCCCCTCACTTACCTCCAGCAGGTAAGGCAGTGGAGCATGAGCTCAGAGGGTCCCCCTGGTTAGACTTTTATGAGGATGGGTGATGGAGCATGTAGGAAGTGACCAACCATCTACAAAGGATGACTCAATAGTAGTTAAGAAAGATTTTAATACTTCTCAAAAGGTGTAAAAATGGCTCCCATTTTGGACTGGTAGAGAAAGTCTAACATTGTGGAGAGCCAGTAGTCCTCCCTGATGGTGGCAATGTGGCTGTCACTATGCAAGCAACTCAGCATGCATCTGTCCATTTACACACAGGACTTGAAGGGACTCCCTGCCTCCATCTCCACTGTATACTGCCACAGTGTGTCAGGTGTGTCATCTGCATCATCTGTATGTCCATACATACATGCTACCAGACATAGTGGTGCGATGTCATAACAATACTTAGTGCACCTATCATTAACCCCTTCATGCCCAGTGACATTGGTGTACATCATCGGGCGGTTGTTTAAACATGGCACCCGCTCTTGGCTGATGCGGGCGGCATAGCCACGACCGCCAGTAATGTTGATCAAAAACTTTGAACCCCTCAAATGCCATGGTCAATCATGAACATGGCATCTGTATGTGCCCAAAAAATAAAGTTTTACTTTAGGTTTTGCGCTGGACCCCCCATGTGGCAATGTGAGGAGCCGAAGCCTGTATGCAGCAGCCTCGCTCTTTGTGAATGACTTGAGGCTGCTGCATAGTATTTCCTTTAGAGCCCTTGCCTGTAATAGGGCTCCATAGGAAAGTAGAAAAATCATCATAGACTCTAATACAAGTTTATTAGAGTCTATGATAATAGCAATCAGATGACTGATTGTTATAGTTCCCTATGGGAACTATCTAAAAGTAAAAAAGAATAAACCAAAAAATTTAAATTACCACCCTTTTCCCAAAATTTAAAAAAAAAATTACTAAGCAAATAAAAAAATACACATCATGGGATGGCGCAGAAGGAAAGGAACGCCATACGGTTTTTGAAAGGCAAATTTTGCTGGACTGTTTTTTGAGACCATGTCCCATCTGAAGCCCCCCTGATGCACCCCTACAGAAGAAAATCCCCAAAATGACCCCATTTTAGTTATGTTGTTACTATTTTGGGCTACATATGATTTTTAGTTGCTCTATATTACACAAGAAATGGCTGTTTTGGCACAGTTTTTATTTTTGTTATTTACAACATTCATCTGACAGGTTAGATCATGTGATATTTTTATAGAGCAAGTTGTCACAGACGCGACAATACCAAATATGACTACTTTTTTTGTTTGTTTGTTTCAGTTTTACATAGCAAAGCATTTTTATTGTTTTAAGATTCTTTATTGTCTCCACATTCTGAAAGCCATAGTTTTATATATTTTTTGGGCGACTGTCTTGTGTAGGGGCTCATCTTTTTCGAGATGAGATGCCGGTTTGATTGGCACTATTTTGGGGTGCGTATGACTTTTTGATCGCTTGCTATTACACTTTTTGTGATGTAAGGTGACAACAATTGGCTTTTTACACACCGTTTTTATTTTTATTTTTTTACGGTATTCACCTGAGAGGTTAGGTCATGGGATATTTTTAGAGAGCAGATTATTACGGACGTGGCAATACATAATATGTCTACAGTGTGTATTACTCATACAGCTTCCTGCCTGTGAGATCCAGGAGGCTGGATCTTACAGGTTCTTCACCGGAAGACAGCCCCGATGCTAAGGTAAGCATCAGGGCTGCCTTTCCTGCTATTGGGTCCCCATTACAGCAGCACGGGGACCCGATAGCCACCGCACCCGCCGCCTGATTACCCACATTTTGTTTGGCTTCCCAATACATCATATGCAATATTAAATGGCGGCGTTAGAAAGTACAACTTGTCCTGCAAAAAACAAGCCCTCATATTGGCTATGTGAACAGACAAATAAAAAAGTTATGGCTCTTTGAAGGCAGTGAGCGAAATAAAAGGCTAACAAAAAAACCTCTGGCTTTGATAGGGTTAACAGGCACTGAAGCAAGATAACATGTGAATTACATAAATACATTGGAATAACAAGCATGTGATATGTAATACAGTGCTGTAATGGGGAATTACTTACAGTGATCAGGAGATCTTCCTCGACTTCTTTAAAATAGCTCGAGACCATTTTCACGTGAGTCACACACGAGTAATGCACTGCGCTTAGAACTTCCACCTGTCAACAAACTCGCAAGACAAAGCCACGCCCGTATAGGCTTACACGAATATTTCAATGAAGATTAGAATTCTCGCGATAGAAACACCATGTGCATATTGCGAATGCAACTTAGGCAACTTCCTATTGGTTGCCTTGAAAGATTAAACGATTATTGAGAATATACCCTGCTGTAAGTTGGATGCGCAATGCAAGTAAACTTACTTAAATTACGCATCCAACTTCGTTCTGTGTATGGTTGGCTTGCTAAAATTAACGAATATGACAAATATGAATATAGCGCAATATTCTCTATATTAGTTTATTCTAGCAAGCCAACCATTAGGAACGTTGACTATACACAGAACTAAGTTGGATGCGCAATGCGAGTAATTTAAGTAAGTTTACTCGCATTGCGCATCCAACTTAGACAACTTTCCGATTGGCAATAGTAAAGTTGTCTAAAGCCTATTCCACGCTCTAAGTTGGATGCGCAATGCGAGTAACATTCTCGCATTGCGCATCCAACTTAGTTGGCTTGCTTGCTAGAATTAACGAATATGACGAATACGAATATAGTGCTATATTCTCTATATTCGTTAATTCTAGCAACCCAAGTACCCCCTACCATTAGGAACATTGACTATACACAAAATTAGGTTGGATGCGCAATGCGAGTAATTTTAAGCATTGCGCACCCAACTTTTACCATGGTCTAGATAACCGTGATTCTCAAATCCGACAGTACATTCTAGCATGGAGGCGTTCCCATGGTAATGGAGACACTCCATGCGCACGGGAAGTTGGCACTCGGCAAACTCGGCAACGGGCACTGACTGGAGCGGGCAAGTAGCATGGAGGAGTCCCCCGGACATGTAAGAAGAACTGCTTTTGGGAAGTGGGAACAACTTAAAAAAAAAAACAAAAAAAAAACAACAATATTCGAAATGGCAAATATATAGCGCTATATTCGCAAATTATCGAAGTTGCGATATTCGTGATAAAAATTCGCTATTCAAATATTCGCGCTCAACACTAGTAACAACCCACAAAATATCTGATGTGAGATAAGTGCTGTTTTTGTACTATAGTCCTAGTACAAAAACGTAACTTAAATAGTGAAGGTCCACCAAGACAGATTTGGCAAAATAGACATTTATTTACTTACAAGATAGCAGCTTTTAAATCACATATAAAACTCCACTCAAAGCAGCCCAATAACAGCATCCACATAACCGTATAAAACTTCACTTAAAAGCCTGATACGGGTTTTGCTCCTCTTCGTCAGGGACAAAAATTCTAAATCTAATTCAAATATTCTGCAGTGCTATGCAAAGAATTTCATCACTCACATCTGTCCCTGTTCCACCAGTTGAGTTCACAATCGAATGGTGCTTTCTTTCACCTCAATGCCTCCCACTCTTCACACACTGATAGCAACACCGCAGGAGAAATGCTAGGACAGGCTTCCTGTATCCGTAGTTTCAGGTGCTGCACATCTCGTATCTTCACAGCATAGACAATTGCCTTCAGAAGACCCCAAAGTCAAAAGTCTAAGGGGGTCAGATCAGGAGACCTTGGGGGCCATTCAACTGGCCCACGACGACCAATCCACTTTCCAGGAAACTGTTCATCTAGGAATGCTCGGACCTGACACCCATAATGTGGTGGTGCACCATCTTGCTGGAAAAACTCAGGGAACGTGCCATCTTCAGTGCATAAAGAGGGAAACACATCATCATGTAGCAATTTCGCATATCCAGTTTCCATTGATGAAGAATGGCCCCACTATCTTTAAACCACATATATCACACCATATCATCAATTTCTTTGTTTCAACAGTCTTGGAGGGATCTATCCAATGTGGGTTAGTGTCAGACCAATAGCGGTGGTTTTGTTTGTTAACTTCACCATTCACATAAAAGTTTGCCTCATCACTGAACAAAATCTTCTGCGTAAACTGAGGGTCCTGTTCCAATTTTTGTTTTGCCCATTCTGCAAATTCAGTGCGCCGATCTGGGTCATCCTCGTTGAGATGCTGCAGTAGCTGGAGTTTGTAAGGGTGCCATTTGTGAGTAGCTAATATCCGCCGAAGGGATGTTTGACAAATGCCACTTTCCAGTGACATGCGGCGAGTGCTACGCTGTGGGCTCTTGCTAAATGAAGCTAGGCCAGCCACTGATGTTTCTTCATTAGTGACAGATTTCATGCGTCCACATTTTGGCAAATCCAACACTGAACCAGTTTCACGAAACTTATCAAGCAGTTTGATAACTGTAGCATGGGAGATGGGTGGTCTCATAGGGTGTCTTGCATTTAAATCTGCTGCAATGACCCGGTTACTGTGTTCACCAGACATCAACACAATTTCTATCCACTCCTCACGTGTTAACCTCGGCGACATGTCAATGGCTGTAAACAAAGAGAAACTTGTAAATAATTAATGAAAGAATAAAGTTACATTAAAACCAAGTACATTATTGTTTTTCTTGTGAAATTCCCAAAAAGTTTGATGTGTCACATGACCCTCTTCCTATTGAAAAAACAAAAGTTGGATTCAAAATAGCCGACTTCAAAAGGGCCGCCATGGTCACCACCCATCTTGAAAAGTTTCCACCCTCACATATACTAATGTGCCACAAACAGGAAGTTAATATCACCAACCATTCCCTTTTTTTTAAGGTGTATCCATATCAATGGCCCACCCTGTAGATCTAAAGAGCAGGAGAGTACACATGGCATACTCTACAAGTTATTAAACAATCAGAAACTCCTCCACATCAATGTCTGAGGAGATTATACAGTCTTTATCTGAAGAAGGAGAATTCAGTAAATAAATAAACCTATGGTGATGATTGAGAGCTAGTGAAGGCAGCAGCAACCTAGACATAGCCCTCACATCCAGCATACTGTATATTACTTGGAGGACCAACGAACCAGGAAAAGTCTTGGAGAAGTTCACAACCTGCAGATGGATGGGAGGGGGGGGGTAAAATTAAATGAAGGAATGCTTATTTCAGCCTGCAACTTTTAATAGCTGCAAGTTGTGCAATTTTTAATAGTTTTTCTTTCTCAATGATGTCCACAACTTTTAAATTTAAATTTAAAGTATAATGTTGATAATTATGCATCCAACTCCACAGAAACAGTGTGTACTTGAAGTTTGGAGCTTGAATGTACTTCAGTGGTCTCTCTAGACGTTATCGTGTAGATGGACTAGTTTTGTGCCCTACAGGAAATTGTAAAGTCGATTATACCTCAGCTGGAAATTTGCAGTCCTTCAACTTAAAGGGTTGTGCCAACATTTAATATAATTCAGGATGAAAACCATGCTACTTTTGTAATTTTGAAGCTCCGGCTGTGAGCTATTCTCATCTTAACTCATTATAATGGAACCCCCTGTTGTTTAATCTGTAAAATAATGTGCACGTCCACTTACTTAGCTGGAGGAGCATGTTGAACATACTCAGTTTCATCCTTTAAAGCCCACTAACTTACTACTGTTAGAAGCAGTGACAGTTATAGGAAGAGAGCTGGAGGAGAAAAGACACACCCTGAGCTTCTTGCATGAAAAAATAAATAAAAATAATAATCTAACAGAGCAATTGGAGAAATAAATGGGGAGTTCTCTAGAACCATGTGAGGTACAGGGCTGTACTTGCTAGGCTCTGTGGGACTTTGAATGAAAAGCTGGTAATTTTCCACAGCTAACATAGGGTTTAAAGAAGAGCATTTTTTTTAGGGGAAAGCTAGACTTGCTTACCATCAAAACCAGACAGACTGACCTTTTGAATGTATGGTTTAGCTCTGTTATTATGTCTGAAAACCTGTTTGCGTCTGGAAATACTGCTGTATCGTTGCCATTGAGTATCACTGAAGCTCTAATGTAAGTATATGACAGACAGAAAGTGTAACAATGTATTTGTTTGTGCTGAGCTTTCCCACCACACCCCAACTGACTAGAAGGTTCTAGTTTAGCTACAAACCGTACATAAGGAGAGCAATAAGAGCCCCTAGTGTTCTGCAGTCAGGGGACAGTGCTTGAGTGAGTGACCAGAAGAAGACAGTGAGACAGGAATACTCTGCCACAGACCCTGGATCACCAGCCTTTGACCAGGGTACCAGCCTTCTGAGAGAGAGGGACAGCTAGCTCAGGCCTTTCCTCAACATCAAACCCTCAGCATCGCCTGTATTGTTTTGCACCTGAATTCCTGCAGTAAATAAGCACAGTGGTTTACTGCAGACCCTGACTCTCTAGACTTACTGCCGATTGGGGTGCACCACCCCTTAACATCCCTTCCGGAGAGCTGCAACAAATGGTGACACCTGAAAGTTGTATGGGTGACCTAGCGTAGCGTTGTGTCACCCCAAACCCAGCCACTGCACATTGTGGGGAAAAAAGCCTGAGCATGCTCATTCTTGGAACATTTTCCATATGGAAACCCTAATGGGCAGCTGCTCACTGGATAGCCGATTGAAAAAAATCTAAACCCATCAGCAGATTATTATTATTTATTCTTAAATCACCATTCATTCCATGGTGCTGTACATATGATAAGGAGTGTATGTACATAATACGGACAATTGCAATAAGCATGAACAAGACGAGTTACAAACTGGTATAGAAGGAGAGAGGGCCCTGTAGGGGCTTACAATCTACAAGGTATGGAGGAAGGACACAGTAGGTGAGAGTAAAGATGGCCATGTTGGTATAGCAGCAGCAGGGTCACTGGTTGTAGGCTTGTATGAAGAGGTGGGTTTTCAGGTTTCTTTTGAAGGCTTCCACTGTAGGTAAGAGTCTGATATGTTGGGGTAGAGAATTCCAGAGTATGGAGGATCCACGGGAAAAATCTTGGAGGCGATTGTGATAAGGTGATAAGAAAATAGGAGAGAAGAAGGTCTTATGAGGATCAGAGATTACATGTGAGGACGTATCAGGAAAGTAGCTCAGAGATGTATGGAAGGGACAGGTTGTGGATGGCCTTATATGTATGTGTTAGTATTTTAAACTGAATTCACTTGGCAATGGAAGAGGAGTAACGAGATGAGAGGTGGATTACTCAGGCGGCATAGTTTAGGATAGATTGGAGGGGTGCATGAGTGCTAAATAGATGGCCACAAAGGAGGATGTTATAGTAGTCTAGGTGGGAGATGATAAGTGCATTTACAAGAATTTTTGAAGACTCCTGGTTGAGAAATGCGCAGATGCAGGAGATATTTTTGAGTTGGAGATGGCAGTTGGTGGAAAGGACTTGGATGTGCATTTTGAAGAAAAAGGGCAGAATCCAAGGTTACTCCAAGGCAGCGGACTTTGTTGACTGGGGAGAGTGTGCAGCCATTGATCGTGATAGATAGATCTGTTAAGGGGGTTGAGAAAGATGGGGGAAAGATGATAAATTCTGTTTTATCCATGTTAAGTTTTAGAAAGTGAGAGGAGAATATGGAGGATATAGAAGATAGGCATTGTGGGATTCTGGATAGTAAAGTGGTGATGTCTGAACCAGAGAGGTAAATTAGTGTGTCGTCAGCATAAAAGTGATACTGAAAGCCATGGGACTCTATGAGCTGTCCAAAGCCAAAGGTGTAGATTGAGAAAAGCTGGGGCCTTGTTCCATTGGATGTTGTTTACATTGTTATTCTTTGTAATATGGCCTTATAAAGAGGCAGTGGAGTACTGTATCTTTAGTTATACAGTATGGAGCCCCAGGACTTCCCCAGGACGTGGTCACAGCAGGAACAGTGGACAGTTTTAAAAAGGGTTTAGATGAATTCTTAAAAGTATACGTGTAGAAATCTGAGTTTCACTTCCTTCTGGGATTCGCGTCCCCACCTATCCCTTGGTTGAACTTGATAGACTCATTTCTTTTTTCAACTGTATCAACTATGTAACACTGTGTGCCTCTTCGGGCTCCACCGTATACACGACACCTTAGATTCCCTATTTATATAAATACCCTATTAGATCCTTTCATGAGCAGTTTGTGTTGTTTGTTTATTGGAGCTTGTTTTGTTATATATAGACTTTAATCATATTCACAGAGTTTGGCAAAGGCCACCCATGAAAAACAAGCTAATTTAACCCAACTGAAGATGTGATGCATCTTGATGGGCGTGTGAAAGCAGCGTGACATTTACACAGCTTCAGGATGCTAATTAACCGGTAATTGCAATAAAAGAGTCTTGCCTTGGAGGTAAGGTCATACTCAGCAAATACTGTATGATTTTTACTTCTTCGTCGCTGATCTGGTGTACATTGACATTTAGATGTATAAGTACCTACTGTAAGAGGCTGCATGCACCAGGCACATGGAGAGAAATGGTTAATAAGAATGCAGATGTAATGACAGACCTGTCTACAAAGCAGTGTTCTGTGAAGGCTGATTTATTAGAAATGACAGCGTTGTGCAAACGTTTTTGCTCCATTACAAATTAGACCTAGTGTTGCTTATTTTGTACATTAAATGGTTACTAATTTGTATACAAGATATAATGTGACAGAAAGGGAATAGTTTATTTGTGAATTGATCCTCTTCTGGCATTATTAGTGCTAGTGCATATGCAAAATTAACATACTTTTTATTTATTTTATTCTAACATCATCAACCTTCCTGATGGTAGTCCATCCATATTAGGTCTTAGGATAGGTCCTAAATGTTGACACCTCCCTCCACCAATCAGCTGTTTCCATTTAGCTCCGGCGGCCGAAGTTGGCATTGCAACTACATAGCTGTGTCCACTGTTTCATGGAAGCAGTGCTGCAGTATCCAGCTCCGTTTACTACCCAATGGATGGAGTTGTGTGTTTCTGGGGGAGCTATTGCAGAACAGTTGATTGGTGGGGGTGAGTGGACTTTGAACCCTGCTGGTCAGCTATTGATGACCTACCATGAGACTAAGATGGCAGCAACAGCGGCTCATTTTAGCCCTAGAAGCATTGCCATATGGCCACAGAGCCTATTCTTGCAAGACTTTGCTGTTATCTTTCTGCGGCATATCCAGTGTTCCGATGAAGGCTAATGCCGAAACGTCACTACCTCTTGTAACTGGTAATCCGCAATATAAATATTAAATGAATTACTGAGCAACACTAGTGGTGTCCAGGAACTGTCTTTTTCACTACCCTGAGACTAAACCATCAAAAATAAAATCCTGGAATACCCCTTTAATATTAACTTAGGTCTCTAAAGCATACGTTATGTTATATTTAGGCAACGTAACATTAACAGTTCAGTGCAAAAACAAAACACAAAGTAAGTCAGCATATTCTATAATAACAAGTAAATTTTCAGGTGCGTGTCTCCATGGCTGAAAAATACAAAGCAAAACACAATACAACAGCACTCTGCAAACACAGAATATAGGAGCTAATGCCATAGTCACCATATAAATGAATAAGAGGTACTTAGCAAATATATTTTAATTTTGATTAAAATCCTTTGTGCACAAATGATTTTAATCAAGATATATTTCTTAAGTACTTTGTATTCAGTTATATAGTGAATATAGCATTAGTTCCTATATGCTGTGGTTGCAGAGTGTTGTTGTATTGTGTTTAGTCGCTCTTTAGTGTAACAAAAAATTCAAATAAACTGCTAATTAACACATAAACATACATGAAATAATTAGATGAAATGATTAGAGGCATAAATAAGTTTGCGCGGAACCGATCATCAATTAAAATGGGGCTACTTTTCTGGTTGTGGTTACCACCATTGGCCAAACCCAATCCAACCCTGGTCTAACCAGTAACTGCATCGGTTCTTACCACCCTCTCTCGCAGACATATCTTGGGTGCTGAGCCTGGACCAGGAAATGAAAAGGAGCAGTGTCAGAACCGTAGCAGTGGGGGATCGGTAAGGGTGCATGATTTATTTTTTTAAATCTGTCCTGATCCTTGTTTTTTATTTTATTTTACAAAAATGTTGTTCCACCAGACAATGCATTTAATGTACAGCTTTCCACAGTGCTGTCTTTTTTGGGCATTCATTTGTTTCCTTTATTTGACATGCATATATTATTTGCATATTTACTGATTCCCTGGAGTGTAAGGTGCTGTGGAGGATGTTTGTATTATTTACTATTATTATACTTATTAATGTCATTGCTTTCTTGCCATCTACAAATGTGATAAATCCACTGAAAAACTTTACACCTTTGTACAAAGATGTTTTAGCAGGTGTTACTGTATGTGGGACAAGGGATTATTATGGCTCATCAACCTGAGCTACACACACGTTCTGCCGATGTCAGGGAGAAAGCAGTTCTGGCACTTGTCACAACTTCTAAGACATAGAAATTACATCTTGTAATGATCAAAACTACATGTAATGAGACGTATGTTGAGCTTGTCAGTTTCTTTTTTTATGTTTCCAGCTCGAAATTGCGTATTTTCCTATGTGGTGCACTATGCTAGACTCTTTTAATTGCCTCTATTCCCCACAGAGGCAAAGCTTTGGAGGCAGTACAATAAAAGTGCCTCACGATTTCTCAAGGGAGATGAGATGATTTGTTTCAATCAGATTACTTTTTATGACAGGTCAGTGCTATTTTTGTATATATATATATATGTACTGTGTGTGTATATATGTGTATATATATATATATATATATATATATATATATATATATAATAGAGAGAGAGAGAGAGAGAGAGACTTTTAATTGTATCCAAGACTGCTTTTTACCTCTGCACTGGAGGAATAGTAAATGACTACAAATTGAACCTCAAATTCATGATGAATTACTGCCTCACAAAGCACATTCCTTTGTATGTAATGGGCGCAATGACGGGGAAAGACGATCTCGCCCCCAGTCATTGAACCCCTCATATGCCATGTTCATCGATGCTACAATTGAGGTTTTTCAGGGGTTAAAAAAAATACATACTCACCTTATCAATTTGCTTGCTGAGAGGCTTATGCAGCCATCTTGATTGAAAACACCAAGTGAAATCTCACGTGGTGACGTGATAACATCTTCATGTCATCACGCTGGCCAGGCACGGTGCAGTCATCACTGATTACGACACCATGCCCGTCAGTGCCCTGGCATGGTGTTGTCACATGTCACCCCTCGCAAGTAAATGAAGTGAGCATGTTTTTTTTTTTTTTTTTTTTATGACCATTTCAGGAAAATAGATTTGTTATTAGGAAAGCATGAAGAAAATCAGCTTCCTGGTAAATCAATTTTTTTTTCCTGAAATTCAGATCAAAGTGAATTCATTTGGCTTTGATTCGCTCAACACTAGTTATCAAGCATCTTGAAGGAGTTGTCCAGTTTTTAAGTGATTGTAAGATGATTGTAAGATGGGTCCAGCAATCAACTGTCAGGTCCTCCAGAGTGAAAGATGCCCTTTGTAGGTTCTCTCCACTCAGTAGATGAGGGCCTTGGGGCGATTGAGAATCCAACTCCATAAACTTCAGACTCCAAAATAAATTGATGAAGCCTGATACTTAAATAATGCAAAAGGAGAACAATATAGCAATAACAAATGGCAAGACAGGTGCACTCTGCGGTCTTACTAAGTCCTCAAACTGATGTTAAAATTGAGAGATTAGTCAACATGTCCTGTTGTGAAGGACATGTCTAAGCTTGAGCACCACGCCAAGGAATATCAAGTAGCTCGGGACCTAACACTCACCTACCTGTGCCGTATGGGCAATACCTGGGGCCAGTAGGCAAAATTACAGAAATGTATAGGCCGACTTGCAGCAAACTCCTTAGTTACCTCCAGCATGAAACCATGCCTGCAATGGGAGGATAGAGAGGGCTGTGAGCCCCACCCAAGACTGGCTGATATGGCCCAGGCCTCACAGGTGCACCTAAATGTAGCCTGTGGATGGAAAACAGGCTACATTTACATAGGAGTTTATACACCTCCAAACAATTATATATACAAAACAACTGAAAGGTGGCATGAAGCAGGATGTGCTCAACCCAAAATGCAGTTGTGCATATATATACAGGGGAGCAGATCCTGCACTTGTGGCCCGTTGTTCTCCTGTTAAAGGGCTGCGGGATTTAAAAAAAATGATTGCTTTAGTCTACAAACAGTGACACCTTTGTCCATGGCCGGTGCCTGGTATTGCAGTTCAGCCCCACTCCAGTGAACTGAAATTCCAAACACAGGCCATGGAAGACAGCGGCACATACTAATATTTTGGGTTCCAAGGCCTTAACATGGATATTATTGGGTAGATTGGGTGAATGGACCAAGATGACAGCTCACTATGCTAAGGGTTATTCTTCACATTAAACTAAATGACATTTGTGCTGCAGCAGTACAATCTTGGCAAATCTTTTCACTTTAGGCATTCATAAGATATCCCCAAAACATTCCATACCTGTCTGATAGATCTGGGTCCACACCCATTCTAAAGATAAGTGCAGGTCCCAAGGTGAAAACTACTTTTATCAGACATTTATGGAATTAATCTATGGAATACTGTATCTCTAAGGAATAATGCAAGGTAATTTTTAACACATGGAACTTCTAAGTGTTGGCTCACACAATGGTCTTTGACTGCTTCACAATCTGCTGCATATACCACAGCAGAAATGTTCTGGTCTTGGATTTCATTTTGAATAGTGAGGTTCCACTTGTAGCACCCCCAAGTCAGGGCAATGTGTGGAACTAACCTGGGGAATGCCAGTGATGGAGAGGCCGGCACGCTGCTCCTCTGGGGCACTCTCTGGGTTCTTGAGGGACACAGCCAGGTGGAAGGTGAGGTGCCCTTGGTGTTATGGTTTAACGTGCCTATGGCTAAGTCCCTGATATGTCGTGACGCCAGTGCCAGTAAACGGTGGCACACCGTATTTACAGTAGGAATAACTGAGGTACAGACTGATAACTTGAAAACAGAATCCAAACTTTACTGAAGACAGTGATGATACAGTAAGCAGTCTTTCCAACAGTTCCTTTTTGCAGACAATAAAAATTGCAGTGGTCTTACATCCAGCAAGGTTAAACAGAGGGTGGTAATACAGGACTTGAAATTGCAGGTGAACCTTACTTTCTTCCTGACTCGTCCTGACTGGAATTGATGCTTCAAGGCCCCAATGCCCTACTTCTGGCTTATATCCTTGAATCTCCAGCTTTATAATTTACCTCCACTTGACGTTTAGTACCTCCTTGCTCTAGGGATTGCCTCCAGATTCTGCTGAACTGGTCTAGGCCTGAGACATGTGGCCTCCACAGACTCCAGGGTCTGCACTGCACTAGCCTGCCTTGGCCTAGCTATATATATGACCTGCTCACCAGCTCCCCCAGTGGTCCAATACCTAAATGACACCCTTAACATTGCTGCAGGCAATTACATGAAACGCTTAAAGAACATAACAGATTGGGGGTAAACGGGTGTTAAAGTGCCCGTATACTGCATACCCCACAGCTTTAAACTGAGTACGACTCGTACTCCACCACAGGGGTCCACCCAGCTGGATTCATCTCCTGAAAGACAAAAGGAAAACATGCAGGCATACATAAACACAAATGAATGACATGCATAATTTATATCAGGTCCAGCTGGAAAAGGTGGAGCGTGGTGACAAGGGGCGCCGTTCTCTTCCGTCAGGATACAAAGTGGAACTGGGGCGCTGACCTGGCACAGCGGACGTTAGGGAATACCAGGATAGTCCATGACAATGAATGAGTCCATAAAAGCATATCACAGAGGCTCGCACACAGGGAGTCCATCTCTGGCACAAACTTAAATAGGATGATGCTCACACAGAGGTCCCCTGGGGGTGTATCACAGGCAAGGGCTCGCGTGGAGGAGTCCATTCTTGCGCACAAACGTCAAGCAAGGTATTTCCAGTAGTAACTGCCCGGGAGGAGACACCACCAGTATAATCAAAGTCCCCTAAACGGACTGGCGGACGTCCCCTGTTCATCCGGGTGGACCTTCTCAACACAGGGTTTCCTCCTCCCTTAGCACCGAGGTAGAAGGGAGAGGAGCAACAGGAGGGTCCCCACCAGTGAGACCCTGGTCAGGAACAACAGGAGCCGGAGGATCCTCTACAAGGGAGACTGGATCCGGGACATTTCGAACCGGCTCTTCCGGGAGGTGAAGGCACAGTAGGTGCTGGAGCGGGCACCAACAAATTTAACCAAGGTGTGAGGAACCAATGGAGTGGTTCAGCATCATTGACTAGATCCGCCACAGCCTGCATAGGCTCCACAGGCTGAGCAGAAAGTCCTGGCACAGAAGACTGGGGTCCGGAGTCTCCAGCAATGGGCCCCTTTGTCATGCAGAGTTTTAGGCGGTTTCTGTGAACAATTTGGGGACTCTTACCCTCTCTGGTGACCTCATAGGTATGGGTCTCAGCATTAGGGATGGCAGACACAAGATAGGGAGTTCTCTCCCATTTACTGTCCAGCTTACTGGTACGGTGATTGTTCTTCAACCACACGGTGTCCCCCACAGCTAAGGGCTCTGCATGGGCCGCCAAATCATAGTCTTTTGTTGTCGCTCCCGGGCACCTTCCATGCGCTCCTGGACAATTTCTTTGGCATTAAGCAAGCGCCGTTGATGTTCCGCTACCCAGTCAGTTTTAGGCAGGGGATTAATGTCATCCAGCACTTGTACATCCAGGGAATGATCTGCAGGCAATTTACCCTGACGCCCAAACAACAGGTAGAAAGGAGTGTATCCAGTAGAACAATGGATAGTATTATTGTACGTATACATGAGCTGTGGTAACAGGTTAGGCCAATCTCCTCTGGTCTCAGGAGGCACGGCTCTCAACATTTCAATCAGAGTCTGATTCATCTTTTCACAGAGTCCATTACCTTGTGGATGATAGGCCGTGGTCCGGACCTTTTGGCAATTGTGTAGTCGGCACAGCTCCTGGAACAGATGAGACTCAAACGCAGACCCCTGATCGGTGAGGATCTTTTCTGGGCAGCCGTAAGGCAGGAGGAAGTGCTTCCAGAACAATTCAGCGGTCGCCTTGGCTGTCAGGTCCTTCACAGGCACTGCTACGGCAAACTTAGTGAAATGGTCAATAATAGTCATGGCATAGGCATACCCTGAGCGACTGGGTTCTAACTTTACGTGGTCAATCGCAACCAGTTCAAGAGGGGCGGTACTTATAATAGGGTGCAGCGGTGCTCTCTGATCATGATGTTCACCTCTCTTTAGGGCACAGGCTGTACATTCCCGACACCACCTCTCAATGTCCTCTCTGATTCCAACCCAGTAGAACCGCCTACGGATAGTGGCCTCAGTCTTTTGAACCCCAAAATGTCCAGACTTATCATGATACATTTCTAGAACCATACCTGCATCACGACGTGGGATGAGGATCTGGTGCACTCTGTCATTTGACACTGGATCCAGGCTTCGTCGCAGCAACAGGCCTTTTTGAAGGAACAGTTGTTGACGTTGCTTCCACAATTTGAGGAGTTCTGGGTCTGCGGTCTTTCGCCGAATTCTTTCAGGGGTTCTGCCACTGATGAAGAAGTCCAGCAGTTCACCGAGAACTCTACTCTCTGATTGCAACTTAATCCACTTTTCTTCCCTGGATGCAGGCTTATCAAAGGATGGTGGGTCAGAGGTTCCACTGTTGGCAGCTTGAGCTTGGTCCTGTTGAGCAAACCTGTTATAAAATGCTGGCATCTCTACATCTTCCCAGGCATCCCGTTTGTCATCTGGTGCTATTTCAGTGGGGAGCCTTGACAGGGCATCAGCATTATCGCTTGAACGACCAGCCCGGTATTTTACAGTGAAGTCGTAATTAGCAAGGCGGGAGGCCCATCTCTGTTCTAAGGCCCCCAGTTTGGCGGTGTTCAGGTGGGCCAGAGGATTATTATCAGTGAAGGCAATAAATGGAGTGGCAGCCAAATAGTCTTTGAATTTTTCTGTTACCGCCCACACTAAGGCCAGAAACTCTAATTTGAAAGAGCTATAATTCTGATCATTCTTTTCAGCTCCCTTTAAGGACCGGCTGGCGTAAGCTATCACCCTTTCTTTCCCTTCTTGCACTTGAGCCAGCACTGCTCCCAGGCCTTTCTTACTGGCATCTGTGTAAAGGTGAAATGGTTTACTGTAATCTGGGTACCCCAGCACAGGAGGTTCAGTCAACTTCTTCTTTAACAACTGAAATGCAACCTCCCTTTCTTCATTCCATTCTATGGGGATAGGAGTCTTTGGGCTCTTTTTGGTTGCCCCCTCAGAAGTTCCTGAATTGGATCCGCTATTTGAGCGAAGTGGGGGATAAAGCGCCGGTAGTAGCCAGCGAAGCTAAGGAAACTCCTCACTTCCTTCACCGTAGTGGGGACCGGCCAACTTCGGACAGCAGCCAACTTATCAGGATCAGGCTGGACCCCTCTGCACTTACAACATGTCCCAAGTATTTTACAGCAGGTTTCAGCAGGTGACATTTGGACGGTTTAATCTTGAGGCCGTATTTAATAAGGATTTCAAACACCTCAGCTAGATGCTTTAAATGGTCCTCATACGTTTTAGAGTAGATGATAACGTCATCCAGGTATAACAGCACCGTCTCAAAGTTCTTATGGCCTAAGCACCGCTCCATTAATCTTTGAAAGGTCCCGGGGCATTACACAGTCCAAATGGCATGCAATTAAATTCAAACAGGCCCATAGGGGTGGTGAAAGCAGTCTTTTCCCTATCTTCAGGGGCCATGGGCACTTGCCAATATCCGCTGGTTAAATCTAAGGTGGAGAAATAGGCGGAGGAGCCTAGAGCAGTTAGAGACTCCTCAATACGTGGCAATGGATAGGCATCTTTGTGAGTGATCTGATTTATCTTTCTATAGTCTACACAAAACCGGATGCCACCATCTTTCTTTTTACTAAAACCAGGGGGCAGCCCAGGGACTACGACTGTCCCGGATTACGTTTGAGTCTTTCATTTCTTGGATCATCTCTTTAACAGTTTGGTATGAAGTTGGTGGTATGGGCCTATACCTCTCTTTAATGGGAGGATGAGAGCCAGTGGGTATGGTGTGTTGGATGACACTGACCTCTCCATAGTCCGTTGCATGCTTACTGAAGGCTTGATGGTGTTGCTTTACTAGGTTCAGGAGTCCCTCTAGTTGATGCTGCGGGGTAGCTTCGTCCCCGACATGGAGTTCCTTCCACCAGGGCACTGGAGAGTCGTCCGCAGGAAGAGGTCCTCGAGTGGCAGCTGATGGCTTCTCGGTGACAGGCAGGCGGATGACATCCTGGAAGGAAACCTGGGAAAGCTGGGCAACAGGACAGTGCTTAGTAAGCACAGCAGGATGATCGCTGAGGTTAATCAGACGGACAGGTACTTTACCTTGGGAGACGGTCGCCAGGCACTTGGCAGCTCTCACATATGGGTAGTTCTCCATCTGGACAGGTTCCACCAGGGCCGGATAGTCTTGACCCTGGACTCCCAGGACAGCACGGCACCACAGGAGAGTTTGGGAGTTTGGAGGTAGAGTCACTGGTCTATTATCACCGATCCTGGCGGTGCAGATCTCTCCTTTTCATTTGCAAACCTCTGCTGAGCACACAGTACGCTGATGGTCTTTTGGAGGACCTTCTTGGAGGCAGAGGAAGCTGCAGGCAGGGACTGATGGAGAGCTTCAAGGACCTCAGGGTAGCAATTTTTGAAAACATTAGTCCCAACAATCACAGGGTGGCCCCCTTTATCCCCGGTTTGTACCACGATCACTCCTTGCTGTGGTAAAGTGGCTTCACCCACTTGGAGCGTGGGTTCCCAGTATCCATGGACCTTTATGGGCTTACCATTGCTTGCAATTATCTCCAACCAGGACTCAGGTGGCTGGGTAAGCAGGCTGGAACTCCAGAACTGATTAAAGGTGGACTGCTGAATAGTGGTGACTTGAGATCCAGTGTCCAGCAACGCTCAAAAGGCACTCCATTGATCCGGACGTTTATTTTGGGACGGGACCCCACATAACGGGGCATCCAGTTTGGATCCCTTGGACCTGTTGTTCTACCTCCCGAGGGGCGGTCCTCAGCCTCGAGGGTGACCCGCTTAACTGCCAGCAAGTAGATTCAGTATGACCCAACTTCTTGCAGTAATTACAGGAAGGTCGCTTATGGTTCCTAAACCGGTCACTTGAACGCCTTCCAGGATCTCTGGGATAAACTTCTTGATACGCAGGGGGCCAGGCTTTTGAGGCAAAAGGAGTTCATCTTCCAGCATTAAGGGTTTCTCCCACTCTTCCAGTTTCCTGCAGACTTTTTCCAGGCTCTTAGTGAGGTAATTGACCTGTTCCATCAGAGCAGCTACTGTATCAGGAACTGGAGTCTGGGCGGCTTGGCTAGCCCCTGGCAGGCTGGTATCCGTCAGCTTGGGAGTACGGACAGGAGGCTCGGGATGGGCCACTGGTTCCGTTGGTAGATGTTGTCCCAGAATACTGATGGCCAGTTCTTTAAAGTCCAGGAAAACACTGTTAGGTGCTGAGCCGACAACATTTTCAATTGTGTTTTTAAAGATTCGCTATTCACACCCGCAATAAATTGTTCTCTCAGAGTTTGATCCTGGGTGTCAACCTCTCTAGGGTCTATATGAATGACAGCCCTCCAGGCCTCTTGGAGGGATAAAGCAAAATCACGAAGTGACTCACCAGGTTTTTGTTTCTTGCTGAAGAAGCGCATCTTTATTTCAGACACCGTCCTGACTTCAAAGGTAGTGCTGAGGCGGTCAAAGATCTGCTCTATAGTGCTCCTCTCAGAACTGGGCCAGGACATGACTTCCCGACGGGCCGCTCCTTCCAACTGGGCTAACAGAATCTCCATTTGCTGATCCGGGTTAATAGGATAGAGCCGGAACAGAGCCAGGATTTTGTCTTGAAAGTCTTTTAAATTATGAGCCTCCCGGCATAACGGGAAACCATGGAGCCCCAAAGTAGTATGGCATCGCCAGCGGCATCATGTTGACAGGCGTAATACCGTTGGTGGCCACTGGCTCCCTGGGGCAGGCTGCTCGGCTGCTTCTGAGTCCGACATGATGCAGATTATTTGGTTGAGCGGTCCCTTTAAGAGGCAGCGCTAGGTCCGATGTCGCGCCGGCGGGGTTATTGGCCGGTGAGCGATCGATGGGCAGAGTCCGGTATCCCCTTTTGGGCCTTGCTAACCAGGCGTCCCTCTCCGGTGTCGGATTATTTCTCCCAGGAGTTGGTACTTACTCCGGTGCAGGCGGTCCAAATCTCGCGAGATCCGGAAGGACGTCTTCGGGAATCCCTTGCGCAGCGTGCCTTCCCGCGAGGACGCCGGGCTGGAGGGGCGGAGCTCGGACTTGCTTCGACGGGGAACAGCGTCATGCTTCTTCTAAGTCCAAGGTAGGTGGAGTCCAGCTTGGGAAATTTGAATAAAGTGGTGACGCTGCAGAGTCTGGCGCTAAGCTTTCCCGCCAGCGATGAGTAGTGATGGCGCAGTAGATAAGTCCACAGTTCAGGCGGCCATCTTGGGCGCCATGATGCATCAATTCAATGACAGCATGCAGCGGTAGTGAAACAGCATAAAAGTCCACAAAAATGCACTTTGAAGTGGCGATTTTCTTCCTCTTGATAGCGCAACACTGCACAGCGCTTTCTGGAGGTTTTTGGGACACTTTTCTGTACGCTTTAGGTCCGCAAAGTTCACTTCAAATAAACAGGCGTTTTGTCACTTGGCAAACTGGTTAAGGCACAAAGTTCACGCTTTTGATCACAGTCCATAAAACGTGCGTATCCTGTTCGTGACGCCAAAATGTAGCATCCCCAAGTCAGGGCTTTGTGTAGGAACTAACCTGGGGAATGCCAGTGATGGAGAGGCCGGCACGCTGCTCCTCTGGGGCACTCTCTGGGTTCTTGAGGGACACAGCCAGGTGGAAGGTGAGGTGCCCTTGGTGTTATAGTTTAACGTGCCTATGGCTAAGTCCCTGATATGTCGTGACGCCAGTGCCAGTAAACGGTGGCACACCGTATTTACAGTAGGAATAACTGAGGTACAGACTGATAACTTGAAAACAGAATCCAAACTTTACTGAAGACAGTGATGATACAGTAAGCAGTCTTTCCAACAGTTCCTTTTGCAGACAATAAAAATTGCAGTGGTCTTACATCCAGCAAGGTTAAACAGAGGGTGGTAATACAGGACTTGAAATTGCAGGTGAACCTTACTTTCTTCCTGACTCGTCCTGACTGGAATTGATGCTTCAAGGCCCCAATGCCCTACTTCTGGCTTATATCCTTGAATCTCCAGCTTTATAATTTACCTCCACTTGACGTTTAGTACCTCCTTGCTCTAGGGATTGCCTCCAGATTCTGCTGAACTGGTCTAGGCCTGAGACATGTGGCCTCCACAGACTCCAGGGTCTGCACTGCACTAGCCTGCCTTGGCCTAGCTATATATATGACCTGCTCACCAGCTCCCCCAGTGGTCCAATACCTAAATGACACCCTTAACATTGCTGCAGGCAATTACATGAAACGCTTAAAGAACATAACAGATTGGGGGTAAACGGGTGTTAAAGTGCCCGTATACTGCACACTCTCAGTTTAACCCCATTGAATGGAGCTAAACTGTGAACAGGCTCCCTCTGCAGCTTTCCAAGATATCCTTGCAGTAACCACACCTAGAATAGACATGTACATTCTTGGCACAATCTGGAAAACTGCAAGGGAGAAATCTTCTGCGACATAAATGACGGCACGGCCTCTCATTGAGAAAAATTGGAGTCAGTTTCAGCTTAGATTTGGAGCTGTTTTTGGCACCGAATTCATGCTGAAACCCATGCCAAAAAACATCCTGTGAACCTACCTTAGACTTGATGCTGACCTCATCCAATTGTCACTTCTTCTCACAGTCATCTCAAACTTTAGGCTTTATTCACATACCCATATCTTTCATCCATGTGCTATCCATATTTTATGGGCATAGCATAATGACCCATTCATTTCTATAAGACCATGAACACATCAGTGTTGTTAGGTATCCATATTTCAGTTTTGCAAATAAGAGAACATGTCCCATCTTTGTCTTAACTGTGAAAAAGAAGAGCCCTTGAGAAAAATACAGAATGTACAGTACATGGACAGTGTTCAGAGCCTTTATTTATTACTAGATCTACTCTTAGCCACACATTATAGCATTAGGAACACAAGTGGAACTGTCGACCATGGTGCCTCATAGCAAATTATGGTGTGAGCTCCACTCCTTCATGTCCACTAGCAGTACCAAGTGAGTTCAGGAAACAATGGGGAGTATTCTCTAATCAAAATGCAGCAATTTGCACCAAAAAGCTGGCATACATGCTCTGCAACAAATTTATTAAGTGTTTTAGATACTTCTAGATAATGTTTGGGACATGTTCAGCAAGGGGCATGGCTTAGTGAAAAAAGGCAGTGCTCCGTTTTGGCGTCGCTTGACCCCCTGTAGGTCAGCAGTCACTTGAACAGACTACACCAAGAAGTAGCTGCTCGGTTACTCCCCTGCAGATCCCTGTACAGGGAAGACCATGGAGGCCATTTAAATAATATCCTTAGGGGTAGCTCAAGTCAAATCTGTTCAAGTGACACCGCGGATCCGCATGTGCTTCATCATAATACTAGAGGACAATCTGTCAGTATGATTTCACTGCCAAACAGAAAAATTATCAAGTATCATTTAATTCAGGGAGCAAAAACAAACTCTTTTGTGCAGCATAATGTAATTTTCCGGACAGTTTTTGTAACATAGCACCATGTACATGCATTATAAGAGAAAATGTCTCAATGCAATGTACGGAGGACATCAGTAACTGCATCAGTGCCCCTACAATCGCATGCTATATTTAGTGTAGTACTGGAGTGGTGGAGTGACCTTTTGGCACCCTTGGGTAAAACTGCTACTTCTGCACCCTCTATAGCGACACCACTGGCAAAGCTTGTTTTTTCATATACAGTATGTAACATAGAATACACAGCCTTATGGTGATCCATCCTGTAAAATAGCTTATCAGCATCAATGGACAATTCATGTTATACCTTAGTATGTGTATGGCCATCACTAAAAACATGCCCCATATGAGCAGGTAGGTAATAATATAGTTCTATAACATGGATTTTGTGTTTTTTCCTACCTTTCACAAGACTGTCATGACTCCTGGAAGTTCATTACAGCATCTTTGAGTTGGGAGACACTTGACACTAATGAACGCTTTGAGCTGCATTATGTAACTGTCTTGATTGTCTTCTAGCCTTGATTCGGAAATCATGTTTTATCTGATGGCAAACTCTTAAGACTAACTAGGATGGGTAAAAAGGAAGAAAATGAGTCTAATAAGAGAGAATGTTCCTGAAAGGAGAAGAAAGCTCCAGCATGTAATTATCAACACTGAGCAGACAGCTCAGAGGAGACCTTTGGGGAGGGAAGAGAGCATGTGGTTGAGCTGGCTAAGAAACCACACTTCTCTTATCTAATATGAAAGTGTCACTCTGGTAACAGAAGGATCCTAAGTGAGACAAGTCTCTGCACCTCTCACACCTCTGCATTCTCCTCCAGGAATCTGATGCATTACAAATTAAAATGACTGGAACTATAGTGACACTTTCTGACACATCTGACGTCAGCGGTGTCATAGCTGTGGAAGACACTCCAATTATATGGTCCCTTTGCAGTACGTAGCAACTGGACAATTAGAAGTGGCAGACAGCTCCAATATGAGTGTAGGTTGAATGATGTGGACTATTAAACAACAGATTTAAACGATTTAGACAATTAATTTTTTGTAGAATATTTTTTTTTATATATACAAAGCAGGTAACTATTCATCTGATTGTATGTGTTGCTGTATGTTCTCACATGGGAATTTAATATATACCAGAAGAGAGGGCACAACTGACATGGAAAACAACTTAAGGATAGTAGTCCAGAATAGATTTAAAGAAAATAGATAATCTGATTTCACAATACAAACTGCAGCATTTTTAAATAGATCTCTGTATAATCTAATCCATGGCTGTATAATCCTTTTTCCACCTGATTTAAAAATGAACCCTGCTACTCCGACATAAAGAGGTATTCCAGTTTTGTCATATTGATGACCTATCCTCAGAATATTTGACTGGTGTGGTCTGACTCTAAACACCTTTGCTGATCAGCTGTTTAAAAGGACTACAGCACTATTAAGAGTCCTGTGTTCTCTTCAGTGTTTACCTGCACACCATCTACATAGTAGTGGGGTGCAGTGTAATTACAGCTTCCTCTCTCATTCACTTGAATGGGGTGATCAGTTGTAATGGCACTTTTGGGGGTTCTGGGCTATAAGCTAGGGAATACTTTATTTTAAGGTTTAGTATGTTGTCTGGAATTATTTGTATTACTACTACTATTACAGCATCTACTTGTCTTTTGTTTTTGCACTATGCATTTGGAGGTGTGGCTGTCTCCTTGCGCTCCTAATAAACCCATCTATCCCACAGGTTGTATTAAAAGAGGCTCTGTCACCAAGATCAATGCTATAAAACCAGGCATATAGCCTGGTAAGGTTGATGAAGCTGATTAAAATGATATCTTCATTTTCACTGTAGGTGCCGGCATTCGTGAGAAATTTGGAATTTTTATTCCTATGCAAATGAGCTATTTGAGCTATAAGAGCACCAGGATGCAAGCTTATGTGGTAGACTTCCGTTCTAGTGCTGTCAATCTAAGGGGAGGGGGGCTTGTTTTAAAGGAAAGAGGCATTAGTATTGAGCACCCTGGGTGTTTCTAGAGCGGTGCTCATACCGCATAAGCCCTCCTCCTGGTGCTCTAATTGATCATTTGCATAGGAAAAAAAGTCTGTATTTTCCATGCGCCTCCCCAACGGCACTAAGCAGGAGGGTTACCCCGCCCCCAGGGACAGGAAACAACGTGGAGACAAACCTTTAAAAGCCTCCTGCCATGGTCCTTCTCCAGTTGTTTCCTGTCCCTCTGGGATGAAGTGGATATGGGAGCGGGTATTCCTCTCCTGCTCAGCACCATTCGAGCAGCCTTGTACCTGTTCTCCCTGGCAGGATGTCCGACCTTGGGGCAAGAGAAGGGCACTCCCAAAATCTTGGTGTAAGTCCTGCGGTAGGCAGGCAACCCGGGCGACACAGCTTCCCTTTCGGGCCATGTAAGGAGGAAGCCGGCAGAGCGGGATCTTAGGGCCGAAGTCTCACGAGATCTGGTCACGTGGGTGCACACGCGCAGCGTCGGCGTGCGTGCGGGACCACGTGACCAGGAAGTAAATCTTCAAAATGCCGGCTATGGGCAAGGAACCCCGTCTGGCACGGCTCACAGCAGCGACAGTGGTGTATAGCTCCAGAGCAGCATGTCTCTTCCTGCCGAACTGCCTTCAGACCCTCCGAAGGCCCTGAGCCCAGTAAGCCTCCTCCTAGTCTGGAGTTTGATTTTACTGGCATGTCTTGTTGTTCACCCTTGGCTGTTTTAGTCACTGGGGGCCCCTGTCCTGTCCAAAAATTTATTGATAAAGTTATGGCGGAAGAAACGCCATCTCTTGTAGACAGCCTCAGATCTATCATTAAAGAGGAAGTCTCCTCGGCCATTGAAACCCGGATAGCCTCCCTTCCGCAGGCTCCTTCCACCTCAAAATCCATCCCAGACGCCCTGCTAGAATCTGAAATACATTTTGACGAAGGAGAAGTGTCTACATATTCTGATTCTGATTCATCTGATGACAATTCAGGGAGGCCCCTGTGTTCAGTTGAAGATACTGACACTTTATTAAAAACTATTAGGGCGGCCATGAATATCGAGCAAGCCAGAGAACCTCAGTTTATCCAAGACCATATGTTTAGGGGACTGGCAGACAAAAAAGACGTGTTTTTCGGATACACGGAAATATTTAAAAGCTAATTGCCATTGAGTGGAAGGACCCAGAAAAAAGGGCAGGGATCTCAAACACTTTCAAACGCAAGTATCCCATTAGTGAAGCGGATTCGGCCCACTGGGATAAAACCCCACGGTTCGATGCTCCGGTCTCTGGGATCTCAAAAAAGTCCTCGCTTCCCTTCGAGGATGTGGGCCTCTTGAGGGATCCAATGGACAAAAAATGTGAGTCAATCCTTAAAAAGTCCTGGGACACTTGCACGGCTATGTTACAGCCTAGTATTGCGGCCACTTGCCCTGCCAGGACCCTGTCGCTATGGCTTTCCCATTTGAAGGAACATCTGCTTGCCTGTACCCCTACCAAAGACATCCTAGCATCCCTTCTAGTCCTGAAACAGGCCACTAATTTCTTATCAGACGCCTCTGCTGATATAGTGAAATTGTCAGCCAGGTCGGCCGCCTTGGCTAATTCAGCCAGGAGATAGGTGTGGTTAAGGTCATGGTCAGGGGATAACACCTCTAAAAATAAGTTATGTAAAATCCCCTGTGAAGGTGATAGGCTCTTTGGCTCTGTCCTGTATGATATCCTGGACAAGGCTTCTGACAAGAAAAAAGGGTTTCCATCAGAGTCCAGATATTTCCATACCCGCCGTTCCTTTTGTTCCCAAAAGAAAGGCAGATTGGACCTCAGGAAAAAAGACAGTTCAGGTACCTGGCAGTCCTCTAGAGGCCGAGGAAGAGGGTTTCTCTTCAACCTGGATAAATGTTCTAAACAACCCGGTGAGGGGAAGACTCCAAAGCTTTCTACATGCTTGGGAAAAAATTACCCGGTCCCCGTGGGTCTTAGATATGATATCTACGGGATACAAAATAGAATTCACTTCCTCTCCTTCAAGGAGATTTCTTTTAAAAAGGAGATTATGCATATAAAAACAGTCTCTTCTAGAAGAACAGATTCAATCCCTGCTCCTAAAATAGGCAGTGACAATGTTACCCCCGGGACATGAAGGAGAAGGCTTCTACTCGACGGTTTTTCTAGTAAAAAAACGAATGGCTCCTATTAAGCGATTATAAATTTAAGGGACTTAAACAGACATCTCCTACAAAAAATTCAAGATGGAGACAATAAAATCCACAATCTATTTGAACAGCCATCTTGTCCATCTTCAGTTCCATGTACTTCCCTTTGGACTGTCATCTGCCCCTCGGGTGTTTGCTAAAGTGATGGCAGAAGTCTCGGCCTTCCTCCATCAGCAGGAAATCCTATTCATTCCTTATCTGGACGATTTCCTGATAGCTGCTCAATCTTCAGAAAACGTGCGCAACAGCCTTCAGGTAGTGAGGGACACTCTTCAAACCCTGGGATGGATTATAAATTTAGAAAAATCAGACTTCATTCCCTCCCAAAAAAAAAAAAAATTCTAGGAGTTCTCCTGGATTCACGGGAAATTATGTCTTTTCTCCCAGAGAAAACCAAGATCTGAGGTCAAGAATCCAGTCTTTCCATTTATCACCAAAAGTCTCTTTTAGGCAGATCATGGCTATCCTGGGTCTGATGACTTCAACCATTCCCCCCGTGAAATGGGCTCAATTCCACAGCAAACCTCTACAAAATTTCCTTTCATCCACCTGGAACAAAAGCTCCTGTCTTTGGACAGAAAGGTGTTCCTTTTCAGATAATAACATCTCTGACCTGGTGGTTAAAGAAAAATCACTTGACCCAAGGTGTCCAGTGGAGACCGCAAAATCCAGTCGTGATTACCATCAAGGTGAGCAGTGTAGGTTGGGGGGCCCACTGACGAGATCAGATCGTTCAGGGGAGTTGGAAGCAATCAGAGTTACACATGTCTTCAAACATGAGGGAGCTTCAGGTGATCTTCCTAGCCATAAAAGCTTTTCACTCAGCAGTACATCAGAAGGACGTGAAAATATTTTCGGACAACAATACAGCAGTGGCCTATGTAAACAAGCAGGGGGGCACGAGAAGCAAAGACCTCAACCAGACAGCCAGCCTTCTATTCTCCTGGGAACAGGTCCGGTTAAATTAGATTTCTGCAGTACACCTCAGAGGAAAAGAAAATAAACTAGCCAACTACCTCAGCAGACAACCCCTAAAGTCAGGAGAATGGTCCCTGAACAAGAAAGTTTTTCGACTCCTGTGCGAGAAGTGGGGTACTCCAGTACTGGATCTGTTTGCCACCAGAGCAAACAGGCAAATAGATCATTTCTTTTCTCTGTCCTTCCGAGACAACCCAGACGGAGTGGACGCATTCTCAGTGCCCTGGCCGGGGGGCCTACTCTATGCCTTCCCCCCCTATATCCCTGATTCCCAGAGCCCTAGCCAGAATAATGGAGGAAAGATGCGAACTAATCATGGTGGCTCCATATTGGCCAAAGAGGACATTATTTCCCCTACTGTCAACTCTTGCCAGGGGGAACTTCTGGACAATTCCTCGAGTCCCGGACCTTCTTCTCCAGGGCCCTGCTCTTCATTCAGAGGCCCAGCAGCTGAATCTGACAGCTTGGAGATTGAGCGTTTCCTCCTGAAAGCTAAGGGTCTTTCAGATGCGGTAATTAACACTCTTCTGTCTAGCCTTAAACCGATCCCTTCAAAAATCTACCTTAGGGTTTTGAAAGCTTTCTTGCGGTTTTCAGAGCATTGGATCCTTCGGGAAAGCCAGAGATTAAAACAATTTTGGAGTTTCTCCAGAGGGGTCTTCATGGTGGTTTAAGAGTCAGTACTCTAAAAGTTCCAGTGGCAGCCCTTAGTGCCTTCTTGGAGTCTAAACTAGCTTATGCTCCTCTAATTAGGAGATTCTTTAATGGTGCTAGTAGACTGAATCCTACGGTTAGATCCATGGTTCCTCCATGGGATTTTAACCTGGTCCTCTCTGTTCTCTTGGACCCTCCTTTTGAGCCCCTTTTGGAGATACCTCTTAGCCTGCTCTCCATGAAAACCGTCTTTTTAATCGCCATCACCTCAGCCAGGAGAATAGGTGAAATCCAAGCCCTATTCTGCCGTCCACCATACCTGACGGTTCTAGATGATAAAATAATACTAAAACATGAGCCCTCTTTTCTCTCTAAAGTGTTCTCTAAATCATTGTGGTCAACAAATCTCTTTACCTAACTCCTGTCCGCAGGCCAAGAAGACTGAAAAGGAATTTCAAATTCCATAACGTGGACGTCAGGAGGTGCGTCATGGCCTACTTGGAAGCGACAAAAGAATTTAGGAAATCAAACCGCCTGCTGATCCAATATGCAGGGAAGAAAAAGGGCCTAGGGGCTTCAAAACTGACTATATCCCGGTGGATAAAATTGATTATTGCTAGGGCATATGTTTCTCCATCTTATCGGCTAACAGCCCATTCAACCCGGGCTGTCTCTGCATCCTGGGAGGAAAGTGCTTCCGCCTCCCTAAGTCAAATTTGTCAAGCAGCCACCTGGTCTTGTCCAAACACCTTTTTCAAACACTATAAGTCCTGTCAGCAGTGGTCCCACCCTAAGGATTGAGGGGTTTCTCTGTTAATCCTCCTGCTTAGTGCCATTGGAGAGGTGCATGGAAAAGATAATAATTACTTACCGGTAATTGGATTTTCCATGTAGCCTCCACAACGGCACTGGTATTTCCCACCCTTATAGAGTTTTGTCATTATGGATGTATCTTGATTTTTGTTTACATGATACTCTGTTTTCTTTCTGTTTAATAAATTATTATGTTCAGCATCATCTCTGAGTTCTCGGATACTTACTGGAGAAGGACCATGGGAGGAGGCTTTTAAAGGTTTGTCTCCACGCTGTTTCCTGTCCCTGGGGGCGGGGTAACCCTCCTGCTTAGTGCCGTTGTGGAGGCTACATGGAAAATCCAATTATCAGTAAGTAATTATCATCTTTCTCCCAAACACCTACAGTGAAAATAAAGTTATTGTTTTAATCAGCTATATTCCTGGTTGTATAGGGTTGATCCTGGTAACAGAGCATCTTTAATCAGTGCATTATTTAGCTTGAGCCTGTTCTCACTGGATTCATGTGAGGCCAGTGGCACAAAGAGAGCTATTATTATATGGTAGGATCCCATCTAAAAAAGGTCGCTTTACCATGTTAGATGGGCAAAAATGATATATATATTATATACAGTATATAAGTATTATTTATAATAATATATATAAGTATGTTGTAAGGGTATTTTACATAATTAAGGACTGATTGGTTCTGTCCCCTTTAATTCTGTTACCTTTAATATAACCTTTTATATTCTTTGTAATGATATTCCTTGTAATGTAGTGAGTTAGGGATAGTAAGATAACATACACAAACCCTCGAAGCCCACATTGTGCTGTAAAGGCCACATTCCTGAGTGATTATCTCACACGTGTGCTGCACACTGGACATTCTTGGGAGTAGTGGATGAACGGTATAAACATAATATTAGTTCATATATTCAATGTTCCCAGAGTGCTGTTGCATTGTGTATGTTTTTTGTATTCCTGCAAAGGATGGAGTCAGATCACCTGTGAATCACTGGATTCATAGAGGACCAGTTCGCTCTCCTGTCATGTCTGATGGAATGGAAATGCCCAGCTGCTAAAAATATAAAGGTTCTGTTGACTATTGACTTGGCATGGCAAAGAGGCTGTGGGTTGGAGGGAGCAAGTATTTGGAACATTCCATAGACTATGGCCTATTAATCCACTAGTACATATATTCTGTTCCTGTAGAAAGAGAATTCCATGCATGTTCAGCATTGTGCATTAACTAGTCCTTACAGAGGATGTACACATACAAGAAATTAAAACAATCAAAACATAGTTATAATAAGATGACCACATAAATCTAGAGACACACACTATACCTCTATATTCCTCTGATTTATTTTGGGATTTATATGAAATCTATGAGAAGGCCCCATTGTATTCCGCATTTTGGAAGTATTCTATGGAGGGGAATACCTGTGTATTACAAAACCACAGTGACTTTGCATACTGTACCTCAGTAACTGGGCAAGTGCATGAATGAATTGTTGACATTTTTTATCTATAACATTTCCTTTCATTGCAAGTCATGGATACAAGAAATTCCAAAGTTTCAGAATGGTGTTTGAAGTCTCTGCTAAAACAGGTGAGATCTTTGGCTACTTTAAGTGTGCAAAATAAGACTTGGTTCCTTAGAGGAAAGAGTTTTCTTGCAGATTCGAAAGCTCAGCTGTGTGGAGGGAGCACATTCTGTAATAACTTTGCCGGGTCCACAGGGCTTCACTGTTGAATGTGTTCTAAATCTGTAAATGAGGCGTTAAAGCAGCTAAAGAAAAACTGCACCATGATTACTAACGTGATTGATTAACAACTTAAAGTACAATTCACACTCGTGACATAAAAGAAAAATGTTTTAATTCTTCTGAAGGTGAGAACTGTATTTAATTCTGTTTCAGGTATGTCTTTTTGTGGCATTTAATTATAGACTTTGGGATAAAATGACACAGAAATATTAATGGAAAATATGAGCAAAATATTTTATAAAGACATTTAAAAGAATAGTCACACAAGTAAATTCTACGTTGTTACATCACGCAAAACTGAACACATTTCTAAATGGAATATTTTTTTTAATACTCCCATGTCTAGATATTGAATTTTACAGATATTATGACCCTGTGCCCTCTTTATTCCCTCTCTGAACTTACACCTAAAACTTCTCCCCGGTATGTTGGCATACCCCTATCAGCTATAATAGCCTTTGAGCTGTGACCTTCTGACAAAATGGAGTACTGGTCTGGAGAGCATTTAATAGTGTTTAGCGGCAGGGAAGTGACAAACCCCAGCATAAGCAATGTTCTCCATTGTAATCTTCAGATGGTGTTTTCTGCACCTGGTACTAAAGCTCCCTGCACAACTGGTGGTCATGAACAATAATATACAGGGGGAATCTTTGAAGGAGATGCACTAAGACACCAGCATTGCAGCCTCTTCATTCTCATGTTTGGTGGGGTCTTAGCAGTTGAACCCCCATTCAGAAATCACTGGTATAATAGAACCTACTAGAAGGTAAGAAAACCCTTTACTATGTATATTATGTATATTATCTCTATGCTGTGTTATACTTTAGCTCTGTTCTAAGACATCATAATTTACTTTATCCTTGTATTTTGATATCACTTGGTACATTAATTTCTGTGGTGGAACATAACTGTGTGAATTATCTGTGTATTGCAAATCACTGTATAATTATTCTCCATACTTGGCTTGTCCAAGCTTTCAGATATTGATGAGCATCCTCAGGATAGACCATCAGTTCTCTAAAAGGTGTAGAGTCAACCACATGGAAAGGGAGGGACTGTAATACTGTTGTCTTTTTGCAATCGCCTCCCTGATAGATTTCTGGCAAAATGAGTGATGAAGAGTAGGAGGAGGAACATCAGGACCAGTAGATGATAGGAAGAAAACAGCTCCCTTCTGCTAAGATGGTGGAGCCTTGACTGCAGGAAAAGGGGTACGGGCCACTAGGAGATGCCGCAGGCTGTACCACAATGCCAAGGTTTTCCCAGGCCACTTTCTGGTGACACTCCATGTGTTGACGCAGGGCCGTGGTGCCAAAATTGGCACTCTGGCCACGCTTCACTTTCTGCCAACGACATACAGCCACACTGACATCCTCCGGCGATTTGATGAAAAATTCCCACACCAGTGAGTAGGGAATTTTACCCCCACCACTCTTTGCTGATTGCCTGCTGTTGCCTCTATTAGTGATGAGCGGCAGGTGCCATATTCGATTTCGACGAAATTCGCAAATATTCGAAAGAATATTCGTTTCATATTCGTCGAAATCGAATATTCGTCATTATTCTAGTTATCGCGATTAATATGCGATTTAAATAATCGCGTATTGCGATTTTAGCTTAGGCTACTTTCCTATTGGTTTCATATCTAGAATTATAGCGAAGATGACGGATATGACGAATGTATTCGTCATATTCCTCAAAACGAAGATAACGAAGTATTCTACATCTTCGTTTTAGCAACCTATTCGTCAACGTCGCTAATTCTAGCAATCAAATAGGAAGGTTGACTATAGAGACTGTGTTTAATTCGCTATGCGATTATATATATATATTTTTTTAAATAAATAGAATAATTATAATATTTATATCAAGTAATATAATTATTCTATTAAAAAAAAAATCGCATAGCGAATTTAACACAGCTGTCTCTATAGTCAACCTTCCTATTTGAT